>JAUELF010006240.1:0-18209 GCA_031471495.1 Clinocardium nuttallii
ACATAATACTTCAGCCTTTCATCTGTTTACCTGACATAATACTTCAGCCTTTCATCTGTTTACCTGACATAATACTTCAGCCTTTCATCTGTTTACCTGACATAATACTTCAGCCTTTCATCTGTTTACCTGACATAATACTTGGTAACGTCGCTTAAAATATCTGTTTACCTGACATAATACTTGGTAACGTCGCTTAAAATGATTGAAAGTATTTTAGAGAGAAATTGCAAGATCCAGAAAATGTTAAAATATAGTTTCGAGACAGAATGAACAACGCAGTACTAGTATTCAAGTCTGATGCCGACGTGGTCAAGAGTGTCTTTTTCTGGGTATTCATGACCATTTGTAGTTAATCTAAAGTGTCTTATAGAAATATTTATAATACATGGTTATGGAAACACTTACAAATATCTACACAATGTTTCTTTTGGACGGTAATTAACACATAATTGATAACAATTGTTTATTTACACGGACGCTTTATAGTGTTATCATTTTGCTGCAACCACTGTAGCCGGGTTCAGTCAGTAGTAACGCGGGCTGTCGAATAAAGGGTTGGATTGTTAGTTCGAATACAAAATAAATTGTCTAAGCTTCATTCTGGCGTTTGACAAGAGACAATGCAACATGTTTTATTCGACTTCCACCAATTGGGCTATAGCAGTATATGTTGAAAAACCAATCAGTTGATTTGAAAGACTGTGGTGTTGAGTACTGGTGTGAACAATCCCAAGAAACACATGGACATTTTAACTAGCCGCCGTGATATAACTATACACAAGTTGAAAATGGTGGTAAATATCAACCAATCAACCAGCAAAGCCAATCACATGCCATTGTTGACAAGCTTGAGTCATTAGGAACCTGTGCTGCAACGCCATGAGATCCAAATATACACTGACTTGTATGAGCTTCTATAAAGAATTGACGAACGGTGCATATCCAAATATACACTGACTTGTATGAGCTTCTATAAAGAATTGACGAACGGTGCATATCCAAACCCGATTGCACGGATACACATGTTGAGCTAGATCTGTAATAATCATAAATGCACTGTGGCTGGTTATCCTTGATTACAACTCAAATCATGCACCTAAGCATGGTTTTTTTAAAGTCGTCTGTTTCAGATGCGTCAAAAGGTGCTTATATGTGGCAAAAGGTAACTGCACGAATCGTGTCTGAGTGAATATATCTTCATACATCATGTAGTTGTTAACATTCAGGGAAAAGAAGAAATGCCTTTGTTTTGTTTTTATCTTCTCAAGTTCAAATAAACAATTTCAAAAGACGTCTGCATCAGATTTATACTATTTTGATACTAGTTTTTGTTTTTAGACTGAGTCTCGCGGGAAAATGCGAAATAAACGTTCCATGTCCGAAGGTTTCCTACAGCCGGCAGGTGTTTACAGTTAAATGTGGACTTTTCGGCTGGCTCAGATGTCTACGGTCCAGGTGAGATTGAAATTTACATTTTGTTCTAAGCGTCTGATCTATTATTCTATTTGAATTGTGTTAACATCGCCATCTCCTTTTGCCACAATATTTTCAACTTGTTTCAATAATGATACCTTCCTACACTTATAAAGATTTTCTATGTTTTTGAGAACATATTTTCAAAGACGTCTGCTTCAGATTTGCTGTATGTGGGAAATGATTTAAGCACGTCCGCCTTTGTTACCTAACCCTACACTATCACATCAGACGAAAGCCTGTGCCCGTATACAATCATTAGTGCCACCGGGGACGTAGATAAGAGGGATAAGCAACTAAATTGTATTCTAAAATATCACCCGTGTCAACAGTTGTAGCAAGTAAAACTCAAAAACTATTCAAGATATGAAAATAAAAAATAAAAATTCTGGAATATCTTCAGATTTTGATAATATGTTATCCTTATGAAAAATGTCAGTCTATTAATATTTGGAAAAAAATAATATAATACAGAAATCACAATATTTGTGTCTTTTAAACCAGTCATTGTTTAAAATACAAAGAAATTTCATTTGTATCTCTAACTGAAGTTGAAATGTTAAGCTTTCAGAATATGTATGCTTGGCTTATGTGCCAAATGTGACCTCAAAGTTATATTTGCTACAAAATGTGAACATTTGGACAATTTTATTTCTATGGTGATATTTTAACCAGATAACAGGTGTACAGGTAGAGTAGCCTAACCCTTTTATCTACGTCCCTTTTATCTACGTCCCTGGTTTTTTTTTATCTACGTCCCTTTTATCTACGTCCCTGGTGCCACCGAAGTAAACCTCTAGTGTATGAAGTGTATTGTTAATGTCCTTGGTTTGACCTGTTTCGGGGATCGAACCCTGGACCCTAGCGTTGTTATCTTTGTAAAATGTGTTATTAGTCGCCGGGTTAGTCGCCGGGCAGAAGCCCGCGACTTATATTGTTAATAGATTGCAACAATCACATGGGAGGATGAGTTATTATTAGAAAGAAACAAATTTAAATGTTTTGGACATATTACAATTGTGGTTGTTTAAAAACACTAAGTTATGACACATCTAACATGAAATAAATAATCCGATGTAGTATTTGTTTCTTTATTTTGACTCGCATTTATGTTTTTTTGACTTATTTACGAAGACAAAAGAGTCCCTGTCAGACTTGCTACAGACTTTCATGTGTCAATATCGAGATGAAAATCACGTCGAATTCTCCTTTTGATGGCAATTTTAACTCACTGAATGTTATTTTCATGTTAAAAGAGATGTCTTGATTTGTTTAGAATTCATTTAATTATGTTAATCCATGTATATCTAAAATAGGAACTGTTTCTAAGCTAAATATAGTATCGTCTATCTTTCGATATGCAGAACACTTGGTCAAAATATAACTTTAATTTAGATAAGTATCAACATAAACTTGTAACACACAGACTCCTCTCGACAGGTATTGTTCTCAGGAGTATTTTGCGATAGCTGCTAGCACTCGCCGAAATAGGTGTCTGCTCCAAGGTCCGCGTCTACCGACATATCATCAAATCATTTGAGCGCTTTAAATTATTATGCTTTATTTAAGCGTTTAGAATTCTTTGATTATAATCGGCAGAACGAATAAATCTTGCAAAAAATCGATCATTTCTTTCGGCCAAAGTCAGGTATTAGAAAATTAACCGCAGATATTGGTTGTAACAACATAATTGATGTTATTCTTCATTCGTATTACATAGTTCAACATTTGATTTTGACAGTTCGTTCGTCATGATTTTGACACGATTCAAGATTTTGACGCGATGTTTATGTTTTGTTCATACAGTTGATTACTAACAGATGACTAAGTTGGTGATGGAACATGCAATCAAAAGCTATTTAACACTTTCTATGTCTGAACCAACAATGAAAACCTTTAGACGTTTAAAACATTGAGAAAACGATTCCTGACTAAAAGTAATTCTGAAATTTGTATGTGAATTTCAACAACCCTGGAATAAGTCCTTAATGAAACCTGTATGTTTAGACTTATGCAAGTCAAGAATGCATGTGTGTTAAACAATAAATTGGTGCAGTCTTTTCAGGCGACATTGATGCCTTGTATCAACTTTCTCTTGTTTCTTAGTTGAAAACGTTTAAATGAATTTAAACTGTCATTCTTTGATTTAAAAAGAGGTATATATAAGAATGAAACATAATATGTAGCAGTAGTGTTTTGTGGCATTGCTGTTTGCTACAAGGAGCTCGGGAACGTTTACATCTATCTCGAACTTCGATCTCGCGAGATATCAATTTTTCCGTGTGCCTCGTAGTAAAAGCAAGCAAGAGACGTATCTCTACAACATACACTGTAGATTGCTCTATGTTCTCTATGTATTGTTATAACACTTTCTCTCATACGAAAATTCTGCAGCAGACGACTTTGAACATATGTTACATCTAAAATTCTCTATAATTGAATGGATAACCTTCGACTAAAAGCTCTTTTTGAGGAATTTCTAATTTTGTTACTATGTTTTCAAAAAGCCGTCTGCTGCAGAGCCGCCAGAAAGCGTATACAGGGTTAATAATACAGATATATGTACGCATCACGTTGAACGTTCAAACCGTTTGCCATGTGGAAGACAGTGGTACAGTGGTAGAGCGTACCGAAGGTCTCGGCTCGAATCCCGTGCTAAGTTGGTTCTGAATTTTCGATTTTTCAACAAAATCGGTGTAATGATAACTGTCTGGTGAAATCTACTTGAAGCAGATTTCGCACGTGATTAATCCGCATATAAACGGAAAGCTTGTTTCGAAATCGAAGTAAACTTATTAGTTTAAACGTATTCACGACGGATATATAGTAAATGGATTGTTTTTGTTTTATCAGACAGGTAAAAACGTCACGCATAGGTCAATGCAAGATTGAAGTATGTTGTGCAGGGTTCACGGGGCCAAAATGCAATGAACGTAAGTATAGTGGAGCAATACAATGCAATACAATACAATACAATTCACTATCTTTGTTCGTATTATAAGACCACCAGACCACCAGCCCACAGTACATATACAATATAACAATTAACTAATGTGAGTTACATACGGTAAGTGTGTATACCAAGTCTCATAACTCTGGCTTCACTAATTATTCAGTAATGCCCCTTTTACGACTAAAAATAGCAGATGTGCGTTGGCGTTAATTCCGCGGCGTTCTTGTATTATTTATTATGTTGCCCTACGACATTTACTCAAAAAATAAATAGGTTGTAGTACATAGCATGCACTGAATATAATTGTTGACATAATGTCTTGTACAAAAACAACAACATTATTAACACTATAAATATATACAAATGAAGCAATGCTCATAAGAAAACATTGCATAAATTAGTATACATGAATGGTTATGACAATGAGGCTGGTTGATATCCTTTTCAACTTAACCCAACTTATCCTAATATTACATGTTTTCGTTCTCGTTCTCGTTCACTTTATTAAAATGTATACTCTTCTCATAAAATACCCCCTTGAAATGACAGTCCTGTCTTTTTCTTTGTCAAATTTGTGTTAATAAGTTACTCATTTTTTTCTTCTTTGTATTCTTTTTTTTCTCTCTTTGGCATATTTCATTTGTTAATGTCTAAAGGCAATGTACTTTGCCGATGCTTATACTATGTATGTATGTATATTAATATGGGACTTTGACGACAATAACGAAATGTATTCTAACTATCGGGATATTGTCGTTTGTATTTTATGTTCTAGTTTGTTAACCCATTCACACATACATATGCTTTCTAAAGTCTCTGCTGCAGAAGAATTTTGAAAACTTTGCCGCAAAAGGAGAAATTGCTTAAGACTAGCAATTTCTCTTTTATCACAATGATTTTGGCTTGTTTCGGTAATTATAGATTCATCTATAGAGATTGTCCGGTTGTTTGACTTGTTTCGGTAATTATAGCTTCATCTATAGAGATTGTCCGGTTGTTTGCCAACATGCTTTCAGGCGATCTGCTTCATCGTTGCTGTGTGTAGGAAAGTGTTTATAAAAAAAAGAAGCAGTGGTGTTTATCTGGTTAAATACCCTATCTCAAACAGTCAGTTATTTAGTTACTATTGCCATTTTTAACATATCCCTATAAATATTAATAATTGATCTCGTAGGAAAATATTTTTATTAATTATGATTATGTATCAAAACTCACTAGAAGATTGCAAAAATGGGTATGAACATTGGTGAAGTAATACTAAGAAATTGTTAGTAGAAAATGGACTTGGATAAGTATGGCATACTCCAAATGAAATCAATTTGAAAACCTTTCATTTCACATTTAAATGTCGTCTAATTGATATTTCTTTAGAACAAATTTGTATGACGATGTTCATAAATTTTGACTTCTTTCTACATATATTTTTTATTAAAAATGACCATTCAACTATATATGAATATTTGCCCAAATCAACTTAGAATTTTCATTTCAAGATTAAGACTAAATATCTCGCCCATTTAGAATAGAAACTGGAAACAAAGGTGTAAATAGAGTCGACAGAAACCAGTGGCTATGTTTAATTTGCAATAAGAAGAAAAAGAAGATGTTTTTCATTCCCTTTCAGTTTGCAACAAATATGATCAAATAAGAATTTTATATTTTAGGAATGTCTACTATATACGTCCTTCTATGCACACAATGATTTTACTGTTTGAAAGGAAGTGTGCGAAAAAGTTGCTTGATTTGGCTAAATACATAAAATACGTTTTAAAAACAAGAAATAACTACAACAAGAAATGAATACAACAAGAAATAACTACAACAAGAAATGAATACAACAAGAAATAACTACAACAAGAAATGAATACATAAACAACTTAAAACTAAATCAGACTAACCTAACTGTTTTTTGTTTTTATTATTTATTTATTCTATTGTTTTCAATCTTTTTTCCATAAACACTTGACATCTTGTTTAACAGAAAGGTGACATGTCATGTAAATAAATATACGTTAAATTATGTTTTATCGCTAGAAGCTAGCTTATGTAAGTAAAAGTAATAGATAAACAGATGTTTTATTTGTTTCGATGTAGATTTATCGGAGTTTTACGCAGTTTTCAACATAATTTCAGTAATGGCGTAAACCCCTAATAAAACCACATCGAAATAAACCTGGAGAAGGAGGAGAAAACTGTTTTTATTCCCATATATATCTCGTGTGACTCGTCCCAACCCCGTGGTGTTAGTATTTAACGAATTGTCCATCGGGGGTCAAATACGGGCTGTTGGGTTTTATATACTCATCTTATCTTGCACCTTCCCTCCGTGACATATATCTTATTTTTAAGAACATACTCTCATATTGTCCAATTCATTTTGCTTCGTCAAAAAGGAGTTATTACGTTAACATTTGATACTCTGGCAAGCTCGGCAACGTCAACCCAAAACTCGGCCTCGGTCCAATAATGGTCGATAAAATATGAGCCATTCCACGAGAAAACCAACCTTAGGTACCTACGTAATTTATCGACACAGATCAGCCTGCGTAGGCCGGGGGATATGGGCACAGAGTAATGATACCTGGAACAGAACAGAACATCCACAGGCAGCGAATTCCGAGTTTGCCTGCGCGGCATGCTTAGGCTGATCCGGGTCGATACTTTACGCAGAGTCGACAATGTTGGTTGTCTTATGTAACCGCTCATATATATCTGTGTACGTCGAAATAAGCACCAGAGGACGAGAGATATGGAAGAGTCAATTGATCTTTTCCAAACAATATCTATCTTATGTCTCAACCAAACCCTATGCTTTGGGTATTCACTCACTGAAACGATTATTTTGAGTACCAACAACATAGGGTTGGTTTGAGTGTCAAATAGGGATTTTGACATGTGAAATAGGCGCTGAAGGTTTATCCTTCACGTTAATAAACCAAGGTGAACTTATTTGGTTAACCTAACAAATTATATATTTTCTTAATATTTTCTACATTTACGAATTGAATCATAAACAATCCTTAACATACGAATGCATAACGAACAGAATAAACGCGTAGTAGGAAAAGGAGAAAATAACCAGTATAAAAAAGTTTTATAAACTAATACATAGCTTACATTGTCTTTTATATTTGAACATGTATGCGAAATTCATAAAATATATTGATTTGTTTTTAATTTGATGAGAAATATAGATCTAAAGACATAATTATCTCGAGAATGTGCATTACATTTCGTCATATTAAATTCTTCTCTTTTTTGATCTGTCAATTAAGTTTTAAATTTTTATATTAATTTTTCAAAGCCTCTCCTCTCGATGTTAAAGATTATAGAAGAACTATGGTTTGAAGTGGTATTGTTCTGTCTCTAGATATTTGGATTTCATCAAATTAAATGGATTTTATTAGAATTGAGTTTACTTGAATGTAAATTACAGGCAACTGGCGATCCTTCCCAAATCATTTCGAGAATGTGCAATTCATTTCATTATAATTAATCCCTTTCTTCTTTGAATTCTCGATAACGAATTATTAATTTAGTACAATATTAAGCCTTTGAACTGGTATTGATCGTCTCTATGATAAAGAATATTGAAGATATATTGGTTTGTGTAACCTTTTGAAGTGTTATTGTGTTAAGAAGGTTGCCAATTGCCTGGCAAGGTGATTGCGTGGAGTACTGGAACTGGTGGTAAAACCAGGAAATACACCGTGAAGGTGGTTGCGTGGAGTACTGGAACTGGTGGTAAAACCAGGAAATACACCGTGATATAACTGGGAAGGTGGTTGCGTGGAGTACTGGAACTGGTGGTAAAACCAGGACATACACCGTGATATAACTGAACCACTGACAAACAAAACAATTATCCTTTCCCCGGAATATGCATTTGGTTGCGTTTGCAGCAGACGAGTTTTAGAAACATTGTGCGAAAATGGAAAATTATTCATGGTGGGCAATTTCTCCCGTCCCTATTGTAAGATATTTCCCATATTTCCCCCATGGCGTTTTCTTTGTCGTCTGCTTGCAGATACATTCTCAATGGGAAAGGGAGGGGATGTTTATCTCCCATCAATCAAACAGTGCTTAGTGTTGGAATGTGCTAGTCAGTATTTCACAATATCAACATTTATGTCACCAGAGTCATTAACTTTAATCAAACATGAATGGTGTCATGTGTTTCAACCTTTCCCTCATGCGAAATATTTGCTGCAGACGACTTTTAACATATTTTTTCAAAAAATAGAAAATATCTATTTAATTAAACGGATAACCTATGACTTAAAGTGGAAAACATTGTGACATAAGGAGAAATTATTTGAGCAATTTCTTCTTTTGACATTATAAAATTCAAAAAGCCGTCTGCTGCAGAGGCATACGAAAGCGTCTATATGAGTGAAAGCGTTAAGATTGTTATTAAAGAAAGCGTTTATATGAATGAAAGCGTTAAGATTGTTATTATAACTTAGCGTTAAGTAGGATTGGTGTAATAAGAGTGTGCTCCCACGTGACGATTGTTTTGTCAGGCATTACATCTACTTCCAGACTCGATGCAGAGGCTGTTTCATGTGTTATTATATTGAAGATTGAACACACAACTGAGTTAATACTTTGATGTGTCAGAAGATTAAACATATTACAGAGTAAACACTTTGATGTGTAGGAAGATTAAACACATTACAGAGTAATACTTTGATGTGTAGGAAGATTAAACACATTACAGAGTAAATACTTTGATGTGTAAGAAGATAGAACACATTACAGAGTAAATACTTTGATGTGTAAGAAGATAGAACACATTACAGAGTAAATATTTTGATGTGTCAGAAGATTAAACACATTACAGAGTAAACACTTTGATGTAATCTACTGAATTAATACGTCGATGTGTAAGAAGACTGAACGCATTGCAGAGATTGCGTTTCCATTCATCAGAAGATTGAACACACTGCATTTACATTGTATCAGCAAATGAAACACAATGCTAGAGTTACATTTTAATGTAACTGAAGATTAAACACACTGTAGAGATAACATTTTAATGTATCAGAAAAGAAAACACACTTCAGAGTTAACATTCCAATATGCAAGAAGAATGAACACACTGCAGAGTTCACAGTTTGAGTATCAGAAACGAAAACACACTTCAGAGTTAACATTAAGATGTGCAAGAAGAATGAACACAATGCAGAGCTCAAATTATAATGTGTTAGAAGATTGAACAAAATGCAAAGTTCACGTGTTAATGTATAAAAAGAAAACACACTTCAGAACATTGAATACAATGCAAAGTTCACATATTGATGTGCCAGGAGATTGAACATAATGCAGAGTTCACGTTTTCGATGTGGCAGAAATTTAAATGCAATGCAAAGTTCATGTATTGTTTGATCTATCAGAAGATTGAACGCAATGAAGAGTAAACCAATATATATTGGTTCTAAATACTTTGAAATAAGATGCTTCTTGCACCTGATACAGCAGTTGGCTGTTGAGAACAATGCTGGAAAATGAAAATTCATCAATATATAGTGACAATTAACGTTTTTTTTCAAAAGATGTTTTCAAAGCAGTGGACAGAACTACCATTTCATTTAAGCGATAAAATTTCCACAAATCCTGTCATGATGTGCGTGTTAAAACCCTTTCCCACGTACATACATATATTGAGGCATCTGGATGCAGCAGACGATATTTGAAAACATTTTGGTAAATGTGGAAATGGTTCATAATGAGCAGTTTCTACTAGTTATCATCGTGAATTGTTCAACTTTATTTTATAATCATACTTGAGTTTATAGAGAAATCTCATATTATTGCGTTGATGTTTTAAAGTCGTCTGCTGCAAATTTTGTTTGGACGTGGTAAACATTCGGCAAAATTACAAAATAAAATCAAGCAAACATTTTTAAAAAAAGAAATCTGCCGGAGAGAAAAATTATCGTTCTTAACCCTTTCCCTCATACGACAATTATGCAGCAGACGACATTGAACATATTTTATCAAATAATAAAACATCTCTATAATTGAATGGATAACCTATGCCTAAAAGTAGAAAACATTGTGGCAAAAGGAAAATTGCTCGTTTTTAGCAACTTCTTCTTTTGTCATTATGTTTTCAAAAAGCCGTCTGCTGCAGAGGCGTCAGAAAGCGACTTTTTTAAGACATAATTTCTGAAATGTAAATTTATCTAATATAATAATTTACTGTTCTACAGACATATAAATGAAAAAAATTCAATTACTTTGCCTTGTTATTCACTGATAAAAATATATGAAAAACATATTGCATTTTTTAGCGATTCATTAAATTTCACTTTTAATATTTTATCTTTAGTTAAAAATCGCTTTCCCTTTTCTGAATCCGTTATTATCAAATCAATTGATCAGCGTTGGGAAAAGAAGATTGTGCGTGCGAAATACTAGGTGCAAGCCAAAACTGTGATTTTCATATTTGTAAGAAGCACACTATCTGCCTATGAGTTGCAACATATCGTTCATGTTAATACGAGATGTGATCCAATAATAGCACTTCCTTTATACCTGTTTTATTAGTGGAAGCCCATTGATGGAATTCCTCCCAAATGCTTTTTTGTTTATGCACTACTTATGGTGACTTACTACTTGGATAATTCATATGTGTATGTAATGAACCGTTTTTATATCAACACCACAACCAGTATAACTGATCTATTGAACATCGCACTCGTACTGTAACTGTAAATCAAAGATCCAAGATCGTAATCTTAAGTCACGCCTATGGTCACGCATCACAAACAAACCAATCGTTAATCATTAAAAACTACCCGGTTATCAAGCATCGCATAGCTTTTGTTCGTGATGCAACTCTTTCCAACTCAACTCAAAACAATTGTGTTAGGCAAGTTGGCACATAAGTTCATGTACCATTGGCCATTTACAACTATAAATTCGTAAAGAATATGGCTCTTAGATTCATTTATACGAATACTCAATTGAAAAAATCGCGTTCGGCAATCGAGTAGACAGAAATGGACTGAACATCTCGATGTTTTGATTGGCTGAAACATTACATCTTATTTGCATATACATGTAGGATATATGCATACATTTCATTTGAACACACTGTGCATGTATACATCATGGTTCCTTTTGTTGTAAACCAATCTCCCAGGAGGAAAGTGAAGAAAATATATAAATAAAAATATATAAAGTATCAGAAAGCTTATTTTCGAACGACCAATCATCATTAAATTCCATAGTTTATACTACGCAAGCTGATTACTCTTGATGCCTGTGTGTTTTTAAATTACTACGTATTTTACGCCACTTTCAACATTATTTCAGTTATATCACGGCCCTTCATGGGTGTTTTACCCGTTCTACCGGTAGTGTTTGTCCCGATATAGATGCATCAGGTGAAATGCTATTCTAGTAAACCCGCGCGCCATGGAAGGCAGCAGTTACCGCCATTTTTTAGAATGACTCATCAAACCCAGGTCTCACGTTTATTAGGCGGACGATAAACCACTACACCACGAAGACGATCACACTGTAATCAACACTAGTTAAACTACATTAACGCACAGGTGTCAGTGTTTTCATTTGATAAACCACTGGTTAAAAACACACAAGACCTCGTAAAGATACTATAACAAGTCTCGCTATATTGTCCATAGTGACCGTACACATTTCTTACGAGAAAATTTTAGCAATCCTACCAAGGACAGTGTTACTATAAATAGCCCATATATGGCTCATATAGTATAACAATAATAGTCTTTTTATTAATACCATATATATGCTATTTATAGTAACACGAATTTTCTCATACGATTACATTACAGTCAATATTATATCAGAATAGGATCATATAGAGATACTATTTGTAGTATATTCACGAGCTTTCACTCCTTCGCGTTTGCCATTGGGAGGCTAGCATAACGACGAACTACTCCTTTATGTGACGACAAATAGTCCAGTAGTACTGGTAACTGTGACGACAAATAGTCCAGTAGTACTGGTAACTATGACGACAAATAGTCCAGTAGTACTGGTAACTGTGACGACAAATAGTCCAGTAGTACTGGTAACTGTGACGACAAATAGTCCAGTAGTACTGGTAACGTATCCAGGATACGCCGTGATATAACTGAAATTGTTGAAAGTGACATAATACCGCATTCTAACAGACACCTACTCTGCGTAACAACTATTTATTGATTTATCCATATTCAATAACTACATTGTGCTAAGCTATAGTGCAACATAAACGTATTTATGACAAATCTAATTTAAAATTAACCAGTACATTAATGTCATTTAAACGAAGAAAATATTATCAAACATTATGAGACATTTTAGTGAACAGTTCAGAGCCGGATCAAACTGCGTGGAAGAAAAGTTGAACAAATATAAAACTCAAGACGATTCTTTTGAGTACCCACAATATATGGCTACAGGGTCAAATAATGATTTTTGAACATGTAAAAATGCCCCTTATCTTAACCCTTTCCCTCATATAGACACTGTCTGACGCCTCTGCAGCAGATGGCTTTTTGAAAACCCAGTGACAAAAGAAGAAATTGCACAAAAGAGATATTCTTCTTTTTGACAAAATATGTTCAAAGTCGGCTGCAGGATTGTCGTATGAGGGAAAGGGTTAAGCTCTCTAACTCGAACTTATTCATGATGTCGACTTCGAGTTATCGCGATTAAACTCACTCTATTCCTTTAAACCTGATTTTATTTTCCTTTTACCATGTGTTAATACCATGACTGTATAGGTACCTATCAATAAATCACATTTTTTTTATTTAATCATTTGTGAAACACATCTCATAACAAAGATAATATCTTAAAATAAATAAACGAGCATAAATTATTAAAATATCTAGAATTCATTTCACTATATGGCTAAATTAATACAATATATATATTTCTGAAATTGAATTTACTCAATATTTAAATTTATTGGAAACAGCATTATCAAGTTCAAATCAAAATACCACTGTACGTGGTGGTAACACTAATGCATTTGGATACTCTTCCCTGGACGCAAATGGCGTTCATGAACAGACAACTGTTTCCAACTTTCAAATTAGAAGACCAACTCTCGGATATCATAGCATAATTACAGTTTATCTGTTTCCTCTAGTAAACGTTTGTTGACGCATCTGCAGCAGATGAAAGCATTTTGACAAAAGAAGATATAATTCATGATTAACAATTTCTCCTTTGTCCACTACGCATTCATCTGTTTTCGATGAGGATACTTTCATTCAAAAATATGTTCCATAGTTTTGTCTAGATTTAAAGTCGTCTGCTTCAGCCCTGTGTTCCATAGTCACAAAACTAGGTTTCGTCGAAAAAGCGTGCATGTGTTGGTAAACCAAACCTGATGTACCTGATTTCCATTCATAAAACAGCCCTGTGTTTCATAGTCACAAAACTCAAAACCTGTTGTGTGAAACCTACGTGTATTTGTCGGTAAACCAAACTTGTTAACCTGTTTTTTATTAATAAAACAGGTAGGTTTCGTTCCGTTTCATAGGCATAGCTTAAACTTGTTTACGTTGTGTTTACTATGGAACACACGGCAGGTAGGTTTCGTTCCGTTTCATAGGCATGGCGTAAACGTGTTTACGTTGTGTTTACTATGGAACACACGGTAGGTAGGTTTCGTTCCGTTTCATAGGAATAGCGTAAACACGTTTACGTTGTCTTTACTATGGAACACACGGCAGGTCTTTGTTCAACGCCCGGTTCTATAGAATTTCAAACCTCTACAATAACCGCTTCTCTATCTACTTCGTTTTTATTGGTTATCCTACCTTCCTTTATACCGACCGATTTGTCCACATTGATTGGCTGACGTAAATGTCAATCTTATCCGACCTGTATGATGGGAGAGTTATCTGCTCTTAATACGAGCGAGCAACGCTTTAGGTCTGGTTAAATGAGAGTGACGCTGTGATGAAGGCATCCGTAATGGGAGAATTGAATATCAATGTTTGAAATCAGTGCGATGTTTGGGATCCGGTCAGTAATGGCCGTTTTTGTAACACCGCTACCGAACACAAGTTGCCAGATACATGAGAAAACGATAGAAATCGAAACAAGGACAAGTGTAAAGCCATAAATTGCTAAACCTTTTCAAAAGGGAGGACATATAATAAGCCAAAACCACATTTACTTTTATGTCGAAAAGATTTACACTCAAACATGTTCGATATACATCGAGAAACTAAAACTATTTTAATGACACATCAATCATATGATGCGACGGAGCATACCACATCACATTGTAGATCGTTTGTTTAAAAATGCCCCATGTTACAGATAAAACTGATATCCACAAAATCGTGATCGGTGAAGATCATGATCAGTCTGTGTGGTGAATCTTGTCTGTTCGCCATCTGGCTATTGTAGTAGCATCACGGGAGTAACAATAGAACGAAGATTACCATAACAAAAAAACACTTTACAATTATGCAACTTGATTGTCACACATATCAGAACCTCCGACGGTTGTTTATCCTGTGACGCGATAACAAATATAATTCATGTTGAAAAGAAAAACCCGCTTTATAAGCCTATAATTGCAACCGTCCGTTGCCATGCCTACGTATGATTAAGCTTGCTTGTAATTTGTTCTTTACATACATAAGAAGACGGTAATAAAATATAAGTAAAATAATTAATTAATGAAGTGAATGCTATTTCGATCAGTCGTAAAACCATCAACAGGCCACGTGACACCAACATTACATGTCAAAGTTTAGAGCTTGGTAATAAACATTACCTGTATAAAGTACGGAAGGATTAGTGCGAGCTGCAGCTAGTAACAAATCGATCTTTACATCCATAGCCCGTCTTTACACCTATATTTACATCATATTCAAACTATGTAGATCAAGATTTGCATTCAGAATTGTGCACGCAGATCTAGATCTTGGTCTACACTATACCTATTTATTTCCTTACTTCATTTCTGATGGTAAAAGTCATAATTACGATTGTTTTGCAATGAAAGCGATGTAAAATTACAAAATGGAATGATGTATTTTACAAAGCGATTGCGGTTAAGGATGAACTATTCACGAGCTATCGATGAGAGGCGATACTTTCCAATCAGTTAAAACCGATACATTAATGAGGTCGGTTCACCTTCACGAATATAGGTATTACGCGACGTGCAGGGGAGAAATAAACAAGACATACACAGGGTGACAGGTGTGTTGTAGTAGGGAAATTAACATCATATGTAGAAGGAATGCGTGTTCATGTAATTCTGAAGGCCTTGTATTATTGAGTGTGTATAACGTTAAATGGTAAATAGAAACTGGATTTATTATTAACATTTAAGTGGTTCCTGTAAAACTGAAAACAGTAGAAATCGACAAGGTTTTATTTTCTTGAATACATATCAAAACGTTTTGAAAATGTCGTATTGAGTGATACTAGTTATAAACGTATGCTATAAAGTGTTTATTAATTGAAAAACTTTCGAAATGTAACAACGTTAAACTAGAACAAAATGTTATAAAGGTAGTTCAAGCGGAACATAACATAAGACAGTATTGCATTTATATATCAAACGATTTAATATAAGATGTCTGAGTTTTCAAATTTGATTGGCTCACCCTCGTTTGGAAATGGACAGGAAGTAGGTTCACCCACAGACGCAGAGGCTGACGGGAAGGAATTAAAACTTAAACCTGGTTCCAGGCGATCTCGTACATCGAAAGCTTCTACAAATAGACGCCCGGACGGTACATATTCATTTCAATCACTATATTGTGAAGATCTATCGACCGTGGACTCACGGAGACATCATTCGGACCACTGCACACGAAAATAGGTAAACACGCCGACTTCGTGAATGTCCGTACACATCTTCGGAAGTAATATATAGCACCCGTAAACACGCGGAAAGGCACGAGTCATGATCGGTAGAGCTGACCTACCTATTTTTACTGCAGTGGTCCACCTACTAATTAATTAATGTTTGCCCTTATCCAAAGTCAAATCATTTTCACAATATAACCGTTTGACCGTACGTACATCTTCAGTTGAGTAACTTAGAGGTATGAACTTGCTAATCATAAACCGACAACTCACGGAAATAAACGAGTCATGGGATGATCTACCTATTTTCAACTGCAGTGGTCCAAGAACAACTAACCAACTTATAAATGCGTGTGTCACTTAAATGTTCGCTGTAGAAGCATTTAGAATCATGAACCACGTTGTTGATATATTTTGATTCGAAGCCTCTGTAAAAACTAGTTTGGTTATATCTCAGCGTTTCCTTCGTAAGTTAACAGTCAGTTGTAGTCTAATACCTACTCCTGAGCGCCATGAGACTGTCCGGATGTAGAGACTCGCCTTTGTTTTCGATGAACGCAGATGCATTTAGAATCCGAATCGTCATATGAGCCGTTCCATGAGAAAACCAACATTATGGCCTCTGCGTAATCTATCGACCCAGATAAGCTTGCGCGGACTGCCGTCACATTCCGTCATAGGGGAGGGGAGGGGAGGTGGGGGTAATGATACATGAAACAGAAAATCCACAGGATACGAAAAGTGCCTGTCTTGGTTAGCCTGCGCGGCATGCTTAGGCTGATTCGGATCGATACTTTACGCGGAGTCCACAATGTTGTTTTTCTCGTAATTCGGTTCATATAATACATTCATGTGACACGTGTTAACATGTGTCTGTCGGACATATATATTCATTGCATCCCAATATATGTTTCTTTAAAGCTCTTATGACTTATTATATGCAGGTAAAGGTCAGAATTTGATCTGGATCAACACTGGTACAAGTAGTAGTTGTTATACAATTGGTTTTCTTGGAGTTCCACTCAAATATAACACATAATAACACTTTTGACTATTTAAAAGTCGTCTGCATTGCAACTACCGATCGCATTGTTTACTAGATTGTTTACTAGGTGGAAAGGGTTAAACATCGTTCGCAAAACTCTTTCAAACAATATGTTGCTGTACCATAATCCAAGAACACGAAATGCGCTTATTTAGAGCTCAAGATATATCTTGCTGATTTTTCTGACAACGGAGGGCGCCTACTTATAGAGATAAAAGGGCTGTCGACGTGTATTAATACCAATATGCAGATTTTATCGTCACTTTGGTGTGAACAAATAGTACAACATCACGCAATCAGGGTGTTTCCTGATCTGTGTTCCTAACATAACCCCTGTTTGAGGGACATACTTTATTCCATGTTCTCAAATCCCCTTTTTGACCTCGAGCCGCTATATTGTTGGTACTCAAGTTATCGTTTCGGTAAGACAATTATTTTGAATACTCACAGCCAACATGGGTTAAATTTGAGTAGTATGAAATCTATATTGGGGATAAATACCAACTTACTCATCCATGCATGTATATGCCCATGTATTTATATACAATATCATCTCAATCAGACCTAAATACGTCGATGTAGACGACGACACCGCATAAAAGATCGTCTCGAATTGACCCGAGACATTTAAATATACAACACTGCAGTACAAAATGAGCATTTTGCAATCGCATCTTCTTCTTCTTGCTTATTAACGTGGATCATCTCCCGTATCGGTACCTACCGATTTTTTTAGGTGACCGTTTTGATTAACCGACGCAAAGGTCAAAGTGTGACAACCTGTAGAAGGTCGTGGGTACCATCACCGTGGAGTTAAACCAAAGCCTTTAACATGCTAGTAGTGAATCCTCCTCCTTGGTGCCTGACTCGCTGGTAGCAGGTTACATTGACTAGTAGTACTGCTAACTT
>JAUELF010006350.1:0-18201 GCA_031471495.1 Clinocardium nuttallii
TATGTTACAGCGCGTAGTGTTGTCTAGCTCTATGTATTTATTGCATGTTTGTATGATATGTTACAGCGCGTAGTGTTGCCTAGCTCTATGTATTTATTGCATGTTTGTATGATATGTTACAGCGCGTAGTGTTGTCTAGCTCTATGTATTTATTGCATGTTTGTATGATATGTTACAGCGCGTAGTGTTATCCAGCTCTATGTATGTATTGCTAGTTTGTATGATATGTTACAACGCGTAGTGTTGTCTAGCTCTATGTATTTATTGCTAGTTTGTATGATATGTTACATAGCGTAGTGTTATCCAGCTCTGTACAAATGTATTCATTGCTAGTTTGTATGATATGTTACAGCGCGTAGTGTTGTCTAGCTATACGTATTTATTGCTAGTTTGTATGATATGTTACAGCTCGTAGTGTTGTCTAGCTCTATGTATTCATTGCTAGTTTGTATGACATGTTACAGCGCGTAGTGTTGTCTAGCTCTATGTATTTATTGCTAGTTTGTATGATATGTTACATAGCGTAGTGTTGTCTAGCTCTATGTATTTATTGCTAGTGTGTATGATATGTTACAGCGCGTAGTGTTGCCTAGCTCTATGTATTTATTGCATGTGTGTAAGATATGTTACATAGCGTAGTGTTGTCTAGCTCTATGTATTTATTCCTAGTTTGTATGATATGTTACATAGCGTAGTGTTGTCTAGCTCTATGTATTTATTCCTAGTTTGTATGACATGTTACAGCGCGTAGTGTTGTCTAGCTATATGTATTTATTGCTAGTTTGTATGATATGTTACATAGCGTAGTGTTGTCTAGCTCTATGTATTTATTCCTAGTTTGTATGACATGTTTAGATACTTTATACGACCACCCCCTTTAATAATTACAAGGTCTCACAGTTTAGATACTATACTTCATACAACCATCCTCTTTAATAATTACAAGGTCTCACAGTTACGATACTTCATACAGCCATCCCCTTAATAATTACAAGGTCTCACAGTTTAGATACTTCATACAACCATCCTCTTTAATAATTACAAGGTGTCACAGTTTAGATACTTCATACGACCATCCCCTTTAATGATTGCAAGGTCTCACAGTTTAGATACTTCATACGACCATCCCCTTAAATACTTACAAGGTGTCACAGTTTAAATACTTCATACGACCATCCCCTTTAATAATTACAGGGTCTCACAGTTTAGATACTATACTTTATACGACCATCCCCTTTGATAAGTACAAAGTCTCACAGTTCAGATATTTCATACGACCACCCCCTTTAATAATTACAAGGTCTCACAGTTCATATACTTCATACGACCATCCCCTTTAATAATTACAAGGTCTCACAGTAAAGATACTTCATACGACCATCCCCTATAATAATTACAGGGTCTCGCGGTTTAGATACTTCATACGACCACCTCCTTTAATAATTACACTCAGTGTTGTCTCTAAAAACGATCTCGATAACTTACTAGTTTATATTTAGTTTTACTTTTGAGACAGATTATACCGGAGACAGATTATGCCGGTTAGTTAACATTTCCGGGTTAAAGTGTAACACGAGCACAACCATATCCAAAGCAAAATAAAACAAAATCACACCCAACACAATACGATTGCAGAATTGGACAAATAAGTAAAATGTTTTGAATTCTATCTTTTATATTATATATGTGACTTGGAATGACATGAAACTATATCAACTGGAAATAGGGAGTCCTGGGTAAATTCTGGACCATTCAACTGATACTAGCGATTAAGCTTCCAATGAGGGAAAGCCTCTATATGCACATTTGCTATATGTTGGAAAGGGTTTAGGAAAGGGTTTTCGTTCCGGAAAAGTCTGAACATTCTGTCGGAATTGGTTTACAGATTGAAAGAAATCTGTTAGGAATACTGTCACACTTAGAATGTTTATAGCACTATAAAGAAAATGAGGTTAATCAACCTTTGGATTTACTAAATTAAATCTCTTGCTAAACGGGCTACATCAGAAAGAAGACATTCAATTCACGCCTCACGAAAAGTGCGTTCGTCATACTATCCAATGGTAATGTTTATATACGCAGACTAGGCATTTTAGTAAAATTCTTTGACGAATATGGTGCCGTCTGCACACCATCGCAGCCTTATCTAGATTTACATTGTTCCTAACATGTATTAAAATGTAAAGAGAACAGGTGGAATTGTAAGTACACATGCACTAACACAGCTTAGGTTAGTTGTCGCACCACTCAGTGGTTAAACAAGCCTTACATCTAGTAGTCTACTTGCACAACATCTGTAACAACAATGTGTACTTTAACTACTTTACAGTTACATGCACAAAGTATTAACAATGTCAACTTTAACTACTTCAAACTTACATTCATACAGTCTGTAACACTGTTTACTTTTACTACTTCACACTGATATGGAAACAGTCTGTAACAATGTGTACTTTAACTACCTCAAACTTATATGCAAACAGTCTGTAACTATGTGTACTTTAACTACTTAACACTTATATGGAAACAGTCTGTAACAATGTGTACTTTTACTACTTCACACTTACATTCATACAGTCTGCATGACACTCGGAGAATGTGGTAGATTACCCCTATGTATAACGTATATGACATTTTGCATGAAACATTGGCTGAAATTAATACACATGGACAACTCAAGATACCCTAAACATTGTTATCAAATGCTTAAACAACTAGATAATGTAGGTAGAAAAACATGGGCAACTAATATAAAGGACATGCTTTTTAATTATGGATTTGGGTATGTTTGGATTAACCAAGAAATTGGCAATGTAAACGTGTTTTTAAATTTATTTACAAAGAGACTTGGAGATTGTTTTACGCAAAAATGGCATTCAGATATTGATAGCACACCCAAATCGATTTCATACAAATATTTCAAAACTGCATTAAGTCCGGAATTTTACTTGAGTGTGGACATACCTTATCTATATAGAAAAGTTCTGTCTAACTTCAGGTGCTCAAACCACGATCTTATGATAGAGCGTGGTCGTCATCTTGGGATAGACAGACACTTGGGATTTTGTCCTACATGCAGCAAATCAAATATATCTGTTGTTGAAAAGGAATTTCATCTTTTTTTCGAGTGTCCTCTTTATGACAATCTGAGATTGTTTTATTTCAAGAAAATTCGCTACGCACTAGAAATATAGATGTTTTCAATGTAATGTTCTCATTAAATGAAACACCAACACTAAGACTTGTGGCAACTTTCTTAATTGAAACTCTTAAGCTCAGAAAACAAAGTCTAAAACCATATGTAAAACAAAACAAAGCCAATAATAATGTTAACCAAATGTATACATTTTTTATGTTATTTCATTTATATAAAAAATAATATGTTTTAAATATGTTTGTATATATGTTTGTATATGGGACGCAGGCCTAAGTACTTTAATAAAGAAATTGAGAAATTGAGACGCAATATATTAACAATACGCTACATTTATAAGGAGACACTTAATGATATTTGCAACTTCTTTAAGTTAATTGGCTGCAAAGCACAAAACCAAAATACTGTTTTATTGAAACAAAGCACTTAACCGAAACGAAAAGCCAAAAGCTCTATGGAAATTCCACCAAGATCATTAATTACAGTACAGTGTCTTCCTATGTATTTACTGTTGGACTGGACCAACTGATGCATTCGGTGTATCTATAAATATTTACTATGATAACAGTAATCTACCAAAACAGTTGAGTTTTGCAGTTTCATGTTGCCGCAGTAACAAACATTGTGTTGAAAATTTATATCTTTGAACATATTTGAAAGGGGACCACCAAAAGAACATTTTTGTGAAGAGTTGTTGAATTAGGATAAGATATTATTTGAAGCTAAAAATAAAAGTTCAATTTACCCCTTTTCTGATGCCGCCTGGTAACAATGTTTTTCAACCAATCAATATGAACAATTTTCGTAGAGAGTCCCTTAATGAATATTACTACTAAATAACCTTCGAATGTGAAGGCGGATCAAGTGGAGAAGAATTTTAAATATTGGGCATTTTACTCCCTTTTTGATACCGCACAAACAATAATTTTACAAAGAATATATATCTTTGAACATATTGAAGAAAATGACCTACAAAAGAACATACCTGTGAAGTTTGTTTTAAAATTGTCCGGTGGATAAGGATGATAAGTGAGCTGTCCCGCGAGAAAACCAACATTATGGCCTCTGTGCGTAATGTATTTGTTTACTTGTTCAATGTGCGTAATGTATTTGTTTACTTGTTCAATGTTTCTTCAATTTTAATTATTTCAGTGCTATGCATTATTGCAGTCTGAATTTCCAGCGACATTGATACCTTACATCAACTTGGTCTTGTCCATATCTATTTACATTCCACTAGATTCAACAACACCGACTTTTTAACAGGGTTTCTAGGACGCCACACAGACTCATGGAGTGTGTCTGCAGCAGGCCACATTTGTAAAGTGACATTTATTACAATGATTTTTTTTGTTGACTTGTATTGATCGTGCTCCATCCGGCGATCGGAATTTCGTCAACATATTCTTCTCAGTAACCAGTAGGTCAATTAGTATGAAACTTCACAGCTAGCATTCCCTCAATGCTAATTTACTGCATTATTGTATCCGCTCATAATTCTGGTTTTAAATAATAATAATAATAATAATAAATCACCATCCAAACAGGTTTGCATGATTTCAAAAAAGTTTGTAGAATTGATTTGTGGGTGACACTCACACCATCACATTAATTGATAAAAAAAAACATGGCCGCCAGGGGGCGGGACTGTTTTGCCACGTTTGGCTATAAAGTGAATAGCTTAAAGGTCTTCTCCGAGGAAAATCTTATTTTCAAATAATTTTGAGGAGATGTTTTGGGGAGTCCTTCGAGCAATGTTGATTGGTCGAAAAACATGACTGTCAGTGGGTGCGATGTTTTGCTTTGTACGGCTAAAGTAAAAACTTATCTCGCTTAATTTCAAAATATGTTGTAGAAAAATGTTTCTTTGTGGACTTTCTTTCAGATTAAAACATGGCCACGTGGAACTTTGACTATGTTTCCCTTCAAGCCCAGAGTGTAAGATTTAGTAAATTATCATCTAAGACAATTCGTGTCTGGTTTTGAAATACTTACCGATACATAAACATTTCTATGGTGACCTTTTATCAGTGTTCTCAATTTACAATAATTTGACAAAAGACAGAAAACATAGATGTCTGTTAGTTTGCTTCATAGCAGTTGGGTTATACTGGTCATCTTGTGTTTGATTACCTGACAGCAATATTAGCGATTACATGTGATTGACTGTGTGTGCTTGGCAAGACAAAGGACATTGCATAACTAAGGTGAGCGATCCAGGGCTATAATTACACTCTTGTTCGTAATTTCAGATCCTACTTGTGTAGAAGTGGGTATATCAGAAGGCCTCGAAAAAGAACGGGTAGAATCACAGTGGAGAACGGGAGCCGTTATAGGTTTGTGATGTCCGATTTAAATTTCTTCAGTTATCATTCAAGAAATAGATTTTCCTTTGATATATGGTAAAATTATATTATGATATTATAATATGTTCTATACTACATGGTAAGCATGTAATATATACAGCGACAATGATAACATCATAGTAAACACAACAGTCTCCGTCTGTGACGCGACATTTTACTTATATCTGAAGTACATGTATGTTCTTAAGTGTAAATTCTTTAGTTCTAAACATGTTTATCAAAAGATATATTGCTCCTCACATGCTCCATTCATTTGTCATTTGAAGTGGAGTGTTTACAAGGGCCGTGAAACCAATGTAGCCTTCTATTTGAAACTTATTTTGCTTCTATGATAGTTTGGTGAATATATTATGTGTTGGAGTCCAAATGCGAAAGCTATAATTATGAAGGTGGGAGAAAGACTTCTATTGTACATGTTTCTCTTTTACAGAGGCCACTAGAATGCAGTTCCCGCTAACGTGTCTGGCCGTGTTATTGACTCTGTGTGGATTTGTATATAGTATTCTTGGTAACTACAAAAAAGATAAGAAGACCATCATAGCTGCTGTTTTGTATATATCATCCGGTAATTAAATGTCTTCAAAATAATATATAAGCCAGTTCACGATAACAATGTACAAGTTGTCATTTCAGCACAGTGTATGTTCAGATCATCTTGTCATTGCTGCACAGTGTATGTTCAGATCATCTTGTCAAGCTGCTCATTATTTTCACTACTCCAATCGACAGGCTCTGTAACAAGCTTGTGTAAGTTATATGTGAACAGTGTAGATGATGATCAGACTCGGCAAAAGAAGGTTACTCTGTTTTTGGGGTTTTTTGCCTATAACTGTAAAAAGTTTTGTTATATTGTCAAGGAATACAAAGTCGAGCGCGCTGTTTTACGGATATCTCTTGTTATCAACAAAGTTTACTGATGTATTCTGACTGAGTAATCGGGGTCGTCAGACGCTTGCTATCAGCGATTGCAGGACACGGATTATGATCCGTGAGATTATCGCCGTACCCGCGATAGAATGCGAGATTTCGCGGTGATTCGAATGTCTGTATTTATATGTTTCTGATGTAAATAAGTTTAACGATACCAAAGCAAAACAATTGGAGGGTCTTTTAAAATGGCTTATATTTTAAAGAATATGATAAATAACAAAGGTCCCGGTTGTGATAAATTTTCGGCGAATTTTCATGACATTTTCTGGACTAAAATTTTCATTTTGTTGTTAAAGCTATGCCAAGACCCAATTTCAAGTAATATCAAAAACGGAATAATTGCATGTATCCTTTAAGATAATAAACCTAAACAGTTCTTAAAAATTGGAGATCTATAATCCGATAGAATGTATACAAATTAGCTTCGGTAACAATAACAGATTATGAACATATTGAATGATTTACATGTAATCTCAAATGGCCAAAATGGTTTCTGAAGTTGAGTATTATAGGAGACAATACTTGTTTAGTCTAGGGTGTGATGAATTATTGTGAATACCATAAAGTTCCAGTACTACTGATGCTAATCGATTTGGAAAAAGCCTTTGACTCGTTATCTTTTTATTTTATCTCAAAAACTATATATTACTTAGACAGGATCTGTTGGCCAAATTACCATTTTCCCTGGTATAACTCTAAAAATATAAGAAACTTATTAAGTATAAGAATAATATTAAGTATAAGAACATTATGTTAATAATATTTATAATATAAATGTACATTCACACATTTAAATCTAGTTAACAGTTTATTTCAACCATATTACCTTTTTTCACACATTTGTATCCCAAACTAATTTGAATAGCTCCGTGTTGCAATTATGATAGTCTTTCATTTCAAACAGTTTTACAAAATAATTCCATAACCATTTCAATATATCTACAATGGAGATCATCCATAGATACGAAAAGAGATGAAAAAAGCTATGTCTGGAAATTGCACGTAACCAAACATGTCTTTTCCCACAAAGTTTTCATTTTTACTCGAAATACATTATTTTTTCAAAATAAACATGAAAACACTTCGTATTTTAGATATAGAACATTCGGGCCAAAACGTCCTACAACCGTCATAAAAAGTGCACGAACTAGAAATTTAACATAAAACAATATTTTATCCTTGAATAAATACATATACGCTTTTGTTTTTATAGATAGATCGAGATATATATTGACTTAAACTATACATAGTTTTTCCTCATACATAAGAATTCTTAAATAAATTGCATGCACATGACTCATTCACATATTCGCTTATTCGCTCGCACACACACACACACACACACACACTAACATATAAACATGATTACTCGGGTTACAATATAAATATTAAATTGATACAAGAGGCAGCCAAATATCAATTCCTCTGTTTGTTTAAATAGACACACGCACTAGCTGAGATATCATTTTGTTTATTATTGTATTGGTAGTAAATAATTGTGTATCGACATAGATTCATTGTTTGGCAGGATATTTCTATATCAATAATTGCTTAAAAATATCACTTCGTTTCTTAATTATGTTGATTATCTGTTGAGAACCGTTGCACGATGTTTTCGTCACATCACGTGACGTCACATCGTGTGTATTGTTTATCTGTATCTGTCATTTGCCATTTGAAGCTGGAGCCGTCCAGTCAAATGTTGACTCATTCAAGAAACCGCTAAAATGTCATATCCTCGACTGTCCAGTTGTATTGACCTTAAGACTGTATTGCAGTTAATGTAGCAAACAAAAAACATTGCAGTCAATAACAAACTATTTGCCTTCAGTTTACTCTTTTTTTACATTGTACAGTTTATGTCCATGACTTAATCTTTGTCAATTTATGAAAGTAAGTCCAGAATCAGTGCACACTAGTTAATGGGTATAAACAGGAAATGACTTCATCCACATATCCTCCGACCTGATAGACACTACATGCCTTCAAATAAGTCCATTGTTTGAAAAGAAATGATGTCACATGTGGGCTTTCAGTAAAACACATATATTTTCTTTCAACAGGCTGAATTTCTGGTAGATTCATCATGTGTTACTCCTTTACATTGAAAGCATTACTTCATCATGTATCAGTTATGGATTGATTGACTCCACTTTCACGTACATAGTGGACAACAATAGAGAAAGAGTTCATAAAGATAAGAGCATTCTGAACCCTTAGTAGACATTATTTTAATAGCGTGCTGGTAAGGGATAGGGAAAATGTGTATTTTTGGAGCACATAGTTATGTATCATTTGTGTGAACAAATGCACCATGGTCAACTAGTCCCAATGAACCATTTTAATGCTTTGACAAATGACATAGTTTGAGCATATTGGACAGTTTTGAACAAGACCCAAAGAACATGAGAAACAAATATTATGACACAGTTTCATGCTGATTAGATAGAACATTAAATTCTGCACCAATGCAATAAACTGAACTGGTAATGATGTTGGGAAAAAAATGAAAATCATGGCTATAAACTGACCATGAAAAAAGAAGAAAATTATCAACAATTAACAGCACATAGTGCACGAATTAATACAGGAGAAGCACATGAGAGCATAATAAAAAATGTTTGTAATTATCAAAAGGGACGGCCGTATCTAAGTTGTGAAAACTTGTGGCCAGACCCGTGTGTCTATAACATGTTTATTTGTAAATCTAAAGTGTTATCTGTATGTATATTTTTTTGGCAATAAAATGTTTTTAAAGTAAAGCACATAATCATACTTTTGCAAAGAAACAAATATTTGAGTAAAACAAAAGGTACCATACTTGGACAATAGCAACTACTAGAACACAACGGACTGAGGGTCAAACCAAGGAACAGTTGTGCCAAATTTTATGGAAAGCAGTTACTGTTTTCAGACAAGGAGATTTGTCTATAGCACTGGAAGAAAACCCGCCTATACTCCCCAGTTTTGTTTTTGAAGGATTCGCACCAGCTTGAGCAAACTTGTTAGATGAAGGAACATTTCGGCGAAATTTACACAATTAGTTTCCGAAAAGACCATTTGTATTTCTTTTATTCGATATTTTCCATAGAAACAAAGTTTGACTTTGGATACAATCCAACTCTTGGCATACATTTGAATGGGTACTTTCTAAGGAAAAATATCGATATATTGAAATAGCCCTGACAGCCATGTTTTAGTGAATCCAAACAGATTAAGCAGACTGTGAAAATGTTTCAAAACTGGGCCAGTAGTTTCTGACATGAACCGTTTCAAGGGTTTTCCCTGTTTGTTACCATGGCAGATCTGTAGTTAATGGACATATTTTAGAAAATATATATGGGGAACATGCAAGGAACAACATTGCTGTTTGAAGCTAAAGGTTAAATTGGACAATGACAGATTGTGTACCCACTAGATCACATTGAGCCGTCATGTCCAGGTAATCTGAAAAGGTACATACGTAAAAAGTATACAAGCAATGCACCATGGGTACCGTATATACTAGATTCATGGAAATGTCATGCAACCTTGACCGCAAAGGGAAAACATTCGTTTTAAATTCCTATATTTGTTTTCATTATCTAAATACAAAGCAATATCCCTACGTGATTATAAATGAGATAATCAAAACGACGTAGAAAAAGTATATTTAAAGTTTTTAAAATAAATTCTTGGTGTGCGGAAACAAACACCACCAGCATCAGTATACGGAGAAGTTGGAAGATAGCCTTTATTTGTACTACGAACGATAGCAATTATTTAATATTGGAAAAAAAATGAAAACAAGTCCTTATACGCTTTGATATAAGGTGTTTTAACATGAAAGATGCACAGGGCAATATTGTAAATGCTTTTCATAAAGATACAAGAGAAAGTTGATGCAGGGCATCAATGATCAATGTCGCCAGAAAAGACTGCATGTATTCATTTTTTAACACACATGTATTCTTGAGTATGTTTTCCTTGTTTGATAAAACTTTAAACATGTTTTATTTTAGCTATAAACAATGAAATTAAAGTACGGCATTGAACTAATCTTTGCATTGCATTTTAATATATTGTTAATTATTATATTGGTGTGTGTTTTAATATGGTTTGATCTTTAATAACTAATATAAAGAGAACCTTTTTTTCTAATAAAGGGAGGTAATTTCACAAACAATACGTTAATAGAACTTCTCTACATTAATTCTCATTCTGTAAGAGCCAAATTATTTAATGTATATTCACGACCGAAACAGGTATATATTTGAGACATATTTTCAAAAAAAATCTTATTTTTGTTCATGTTTATCAATGCATCGGTATTAGGCTGTACACAGTAACATCGCACTGACAATAGTAAAATAAAATACAGTGTGTATTGTTTACGCAGGTCTAGCAGGTGCGCATATGTAAACAAATTAGACTGTGCGACGTAAATGTTTGTGGTTATCGTGTTGTGATTACATGTAGTATATGAAAAAACAGTACCTCAGTCTAGCTATTAGGGACTGTTTTGTCCTTCGTAAGTAAACAAAAACACGTAAATGCTAGTCAAAATAAAGAAAATGAACATACTTAAAACATCGAAATATTTAATTCATTTTAGATGTGGCATAACTTAGTGTTTTTAAACAACCGCAATTGTAATATGTTCCAAACATTTAAATGTGTTTCTTGCTAATAATAACGCTCCTCCCATGTGATTTCTGAAAAGCTATTAAAAATATAAGTCGCGCGCTTCTGCGCGACGACTAATAAAGGAATGAAAACACGTAATCTGATATGTGATCATTTGCGTGTATTACCGTAACGCGATTGGTGAATAAATGCCCAAAAAGGATATCTAGTTTATTTGCTTAGGACGGTAGGACGGTAGGACGGTAGGACTCGTAAATAACATATAATCAAAGCAACGAAAGTGTAGTAAGCAGAGGGCTAACTGCAAATAACTGAGAATGATTAACCGATCATGTTTACACGAAATAAGTAGCACCAATACTCACATTACGAAAATATCCAACATAAATGAGCATATTTGTTCACGCATGAAAAAAAAGCATTTGCGTAAAATCATCAGTAAACGTACAAATTATTCAAAAATCGAGAAAAGGGGGGAAATAAGAGAAAAATGACTTTGCAGAAATGCCACTTGTTAATCATGTTCATTATACTGACTGACAGCGACCATTACTCAACAGTGGTAACGAGGAGTGTAAACTAGTTTAACAATAGCCTACATCCAGTATCAGAGTAGTGTCTCTCTATTCGGTAAACTTGTTGTAGGATGTAAGACCTTTCTTTGTAACAGCGTCATGAACATTTCGAGGACAATACTATACTCGTAACTATGTTTCTGTCTCCTTTCATTGTGTTATATTAACCCTTTCCATAATATGGCAATTCTGCAGCAGACGACTTTGAACATATTTTGTCAAAAAATTGAAAATATCTATAATTTATGGATAACCTATAACTAAAAGTGGAAAGAAAACATTGCGGCAATTTCTTCTTTTGTCACTATGTTTTCAAAAGGCTGCCTGCCGCAGAGGCGTCAGAAAGCGTCTTTTGAGGGAAAGGATTCAAAAGACTGGATTCCAACATCAGTTTAGTCAGGTTAATGGGAAACTCTGTTGGAGGAAAGAAGCAAAAGCTAACAAAATTCCATATACTTTCGTTTCAAAACGAGTTTGCTACCCGTTCTCAAATACTATACATATATATGTTTTGTTGATGTTAAAATACAAATAAAGAAACACATATTCTAGTCATTGGTTTGAAATGATACCTTATGTTTTAAAACAGGATTCAAATCTATATAAAACATTTAATTCTCAATACCTCATTTGTATCAAATGACAAGCCGGTGTCATTTGACATTTGTTGACATAAAACATCTAGAAAAATGAATCGCCTTTTGTCCGAGGCTTATGTTCGGTTTACGAGTTAGCTGAGACGATACAATAAGGAAACAATACTTTTTTTCTAAACACTCATCTTTCCTTTTACTGTAATATTTATTCTACCTCAAACCAGAAAGCTTCTACATGAATAGAAATTAATTTGGTCATATTTTGCGAAAGTTCCCAGAACTTCAGAAAACGACCATTCAAATTTGAAATGAGTCACATGATTTAATTTAGTCGTGCCGCGAGAAAACCAACAGTATGGCATCTGCGAAATGTATCGACCTGAATCAGCCTGCGCTTTCCGCGAAGACTGATCCGGGCCGACACATTCCATCTCAGAGGGATAGATGTATGGAGTAGTGATTCATGAAACAGAAAATCCACAGGAGACGAAACGTGTCTGTCCGGGTTTGTTTGTGCGGCATGCTTAAGCGGATCAGGGTCGACACTTTACGCAGAGTCCATAATGATGGTTTTCTCGCGAGACGGCTCATATGATAAATTATCGCTGGTACAGAAGAGTGGGTACACGCTAGACTGCATTTCGAATTCATTGTTGGTAAAGGTGGAACTTTGTCAGATTGAAATATATTATTATATAATCTTCTTTTTTGTCAAGATGCTTGCCTTTGTATCGCTGTCCTCTGAATAAACAACCAGGGACAAAGTAGAGATTATCTACGTTCCTGAATAAACATGTGTCATGATAAGTGAACAAACAGGATGAAATGACACATCAAATCCATTTTGACTATATGAAAGTATGTACATGTATAATCCGAATTGCTATGATTTTCTAAAAGTGGAGTTTCAAGAGTTAAATTGCAGTTTTTAGCAAGGGGCTCGTTAGAGCCAATTGCTATAGTAGGCGAATTCCGAAATGACGCAAAATGTTGAGACTGGAATCTGGACTAGTGTTTTACGATATCGACATTGAATTACTTCACATCTGTCTTTCTACATCAGCTTTCCATGTCCGAACATCATCTCGGCTTTAAAGAGATGTCTTGGTGGTTGCAGATCGTATATAATGTCAATGAAAGAGGATGATTTGTGGAATATTTTTTAAAAATGAACTGAGTGTTGCCAGCTTATAACCATGTCCTGTCTAAAAATCAAAATAATGAAAACGTGTCGGCATATGAAGCCGAAAATGAATTTGATTCGACATCACCTACCAAAATAAAGAACTTGAAAGAAATATTATGTTAAGATATATGAATTACATGATTAAAAAATAAAATGTATTTCTACACCTTCATCATACTTGCTCGCGCGTAAAGTTCATGGAGATTCCTAAATATTGTAAATCGAGTGGAGTACGGGTAGCTTTTCGATTCCGACTCAAAATCAAATTCCGATAAGTGAGTCCCAATGATAACATATATATACTCAAAATTTAAATTATTGAAATGCTAATAAAATAAATAGTTGACCAAATATAATAACATATACGGTTACATTAGTAAGTTAGCCTAGGCGTCGACATTTTCAAAAATCCTTCAGAATAACGTTAATCAGATCTCTGTACTAGATAGAGTTTATCATTCCAGATTCTTGCATCGGAATCCCAACCGAAATTAACTATAACAACCCCAGAAGACGGAATGAGAAAGTCGAGTCCTAGTGATATAATATTCCCCAAAAGGAAATCAAAGTATAATCAGGGTTTTCATTAAGCCTGCTGCTGGCTCAAATGACTGCTTCGCCGAAAGTCCTTAGGTGCCTTCGACAAGGTCCGCGTCCTAAATTCTCGACAAATTAAAGCAGTATGTGCATACTTTTTTCAGGTGTCATTCACACATCGAATAAATTTAAGGTGTATGTGCATACTTTCCGCAGGTGTAGTTATAATTATAAATTTAAGTTGATGACTTTACATTTGAAAGGGGAGAGTGCTGTGTATATTGTCATAACTAATTAACTCATGAATGAAAGTGTATCCATCGAAAGTTTTTGCGATAAACCCCTTTTCTGAGTAGACAATATTATGCATTCAGCTCAAATATTATTCAATTAACGGACAATAACAAGGAATTCTTGTGAAATTATGTGATGAAAAATTTGATTGGTAAATACCTGTCCTAATGTATTCCGCGATCTGCAGTTAACCCCTTGATGGTAGCACTCTGATTGCTTTGATTAATTTATACAAAGCAGCTTCCTAATGTAAGTTCTTGATATATATGCATCATTTATCGTTACATACTCCCCAAGAGGAGTACGCAAGAGGACTACGAGGAAAGCTACTTCAACAATTTCCGATGTCTTTGGTAGTTCACAACATAGACATATAGAGAGAGAGGGAGAGAGCGAGATAGGGAGACAGAGACAGGGAGACATAGATACAGATACAGAGACAGCAGAGAGACATAAAGAGACAGACAGACAGACAAAGCAAAAGGAAATAATGAATTTGAAGTTGTATAGGCTAAAACTCAAAGATGTGATATCTCGAATATATTGTATAACTCAAATTTATTGTAAAACTTGAATACATTGTATTATTCAAATACACTGTTTTATTCAAATAAACTGTTTTATTCAAATACACTGTTTTTTTCAAATTCATTGTATAATTTAAATAAATTGTATCATTTAGATAAATTGTATAACTAGTATACATTGTATAACTCGAATACATTGTATAACTCGAGTACAGTGTATAACTCGAATATATTGTATAACACGAATACATTGTATAACTCGAATACATTGCATAACTCGAATATATTGTATAACTCGAATACATTGTATAACTCCATTACATTGTATAAATCGAATACATTGTATAACTCGAATGCATTGTATAACTCGAATACATTGTATAACTCGATAACTCAAATACATTGTATAACACATTGTATAACTCGAATATATTGTATAACTGGAATACATCGGGACACCCCAAACGTTGGTAAAGGCTATCATTTGAGTCGAATACATAAAATTACATAATTAAACTGGGAAAATGTTGAAAGAAAATAATTGAAATTAATCGTCTGTTAGTGACGTGTTATCATTTATAGATAATGGAGTATGTGATAATTATATATACGTCGATTTACAATTCGTGACTATAGAGCATTAATACCAACGTTAATAAATTTATAATAAACTACGTTGATGAATCGTTCTTGATAACATTGATATAGTGTCATCCAGTACATGGGAAAAATGTGCATGCAAACGTTGACGTTTCAGAACGGTGCTGGTTTTGACTACCATGTCCGTCTAGGTATTGTAAGAATCTACCCACATTGTCAGAAGTGTGTAACATGCGGATGTGTAGAGGCTGTTTCAGACATACACTGTGTACAACAGCTAACTTGTACCATTTCCCATGAACGGGCTCATATAGAAACAACAGGGGAAAACCTAGCTATCGGCGAATGAACAAATCACTAAACAAATGCATGAACCTGTGATTTTAATTCATCTGCGCACAGTGAACACTCCGGTGAGCCTGTCCAGCCGCAAAGTCTCAGCGAAGCATTCACCTTGCGTCTACATGTAAAATAGTACTTGGAATACTACTAGTGTAGCCACAGCTATCGGTACGCCAAGTAATGACGTCGCGTCGGATGTTGGTAAACATTCGGAACAGGCGCCACTGAACGACATACAATGTTTAATAACTTTGAATATAAAAGGAGTTCGAAGTTAACATTTGTATTGGACAACAGTGGAATTGATAGGTATTTACATACTCAAAACAATATGCAACTTTAAATTACTAAGGCAGTATCTTTTTACTGTTTAAATAACAATTTGTGTATTAAAAGGTGGTCAAAGCGAAGGATTAGTTTGAAATAATGTAGTAGTAAGTATTATTGGATATGTGATATTTCTATTTATGAGCAACCTTGTGCTGTCTTTAACAGTAATGTGTTCAAACTTCATTCACAACAGGGAAATGCTCCTTTTCCCTTCTAGAGACGCTTTCTGACGCCTCTACAGCAGATGGCTTTTTGAAAACATAGTGATAAAAATAGAAATTGCTCAAAACGAGCAATTTCTCCTTTTGCCACAATGTCTTCCACTTTAAGTCATAGGTTATCCATTCAATTAAAGAGATTTTCTATTTTTTTACAAAATATGTTAAAAGTCGTCTGCTACAGAATTGTCATATGAGGGAAAGGGTTAAACAAATAAAGACGAAAAATGAGTAGTTGTTGTTTTTATTAAAATTAAAGCCTAGAATATTTGAACGATTTAGACAAATGTCTTCAGGGGCGTGATTATATAACGAAGGACGGTCAGTTGTTGATATTATTGGTCATTGTTAAAATAAATGTAATGATTACAGTAAGTAGGTGAACCGTTAAATAGACGAACAATATAGATTTAATCTTCTCGATTATCGACCAATATTTCCCTTTCACCTTCATCCCGTTTTGTACGTGCCTCATCAAGCGAACAATGGTATTTGAGTTCTACTTCTACCCACTTGTACCTGCAAGTTAACGTCGTATGAAAACATTGTGGCTAAGGGAGAAATTCCTCAGTTTATCTGTATCTAATAGTTAGTTATACCGTTTTGTATATAAATGTCCGATAGTTTGTCGTCTAGTATACAAGTACAACGTACGTTACTTGATCAAACGAATATACCCAGTTATGACGGAATGCTCTTTGCAAGGCATTTTTCCTGGCCTAATACTGGTTTGTTTTAATAAATTAACTTTCGCGATGAGATAACTGAAACAATATTGAAAACAGGATTAAACACCAAAAAACAAACAAACAATGAATCAAATCATATACTAGTACTATTTATGTATCCGAGGTCGGTTTTTGCGTGACGTTTCTAACGTTATTTGTATGCGGTGTTTGTACAGAAATGTTACATGATTCCTGTTTCAATAAGCCTGTTATTCGTTACTCTTATTCAACCGAAAGTATGATGTAAATTATAAATTCATTTGTATTGAATGTGTACTCATACTCGAGATTTGGTACAAATATTTTTGTATCTCAATGTCTTCCGAAAAACCCATATACTCAACCCTTATCCTGCTATACGCGACTTTACATACAACAGCATCTGCTTTATCTCCTATACACTACTTCAAAACGAAACTTCTGAAAACTTTAAACTTAGATCAGCCTGTATATTTTTTGAGATTTATAAATACGTAGCTTTTTTAATTTGAATAATGTATCAATTTTTAGCCGTTTAGCTAGGTTTAAAACAAAGAAAAAATACTTTAAAATAAACATTCCTGTAACCTTCTTTCGTATAGTATATGAGCCGTCCCGCGAGAAAACCAACATAATGGCATCTGCGTAATGTATCGACCAGATCAGCCTGCGCTAACCGGGCCGACACATTCCGTCTCAAAGGGGATAAAGGTATAGAGTAATTATTTCTGAAACAGAAAATCCATAGGAAGCGAAAGGTGTCTGTCCGGGCTAGCTTGCGCGGCATGCTTAAGCGGATCAGGATCGACACTTAACGCAGAGACGGCTCAATTATGTTTTTTGTTGGGTTTTTTTTTCGTTCTGTTCCTGTAATTTGTTTGGGGTTGTGTATGGCGTTTGTCTTCTGTGTGTGTCTATTGTACACAATATGAACGTGTAGTTTGTAACGCATGCACATTTGAAATGACGAGGAACCGAAAGTTTGAATGTATTAGCAAACAAAGGGCGGTACTCTGTCCACCATACAAATACAATGTAAACAAATAAGTGTATAACATATATACAAATACAATGTAAACAAATAAGTGTATAACATATATACAAATACAATGTAAACAAATAAGTGTATAACATATATACAAATACAATGTAAACAAATAAGTGTATAACATATATACAAATACAATGTAAACAAATAAGTGTATAACATATA
>JAUELF010006456.1:0-18200 GCA_031471495.1 Clinocardium nuttallii
TTTGAGGTACAGGCCAAGTTTCTTTGAAATCCTATGATGCATGGTTGAAATGCAGGCCAGACAAGGTACAGTTCTATTAAATATAACTCATTTTGACCTTTGACCTCTAAGTGTGACCTTGACATTTGAGGTAAAGGTCAAGTTTCTTTGAAATCCTGATGCATGGTTGAAATGCAGGCCAGACAAGGTACAGTTCTATCAAATAGTACTCATTTTGACCTTTGACCTCTAGGTGTGACCTTGACCTTTGAGGTACAGGCCTGGTTCATGTGTGCGACACACCGCCTCATCATGGCGAACGTTTGTGCCAAGTTTCTTTGAAATCCTATAATGCATGATTGAAATGCAGGACGGACAAGGTACAGTTCTATCAAATAGAACTCATTTTGACCTTTGATCTCTAAGTATGACCTTGACATTTGAGCTACAGGCGTGGGTCCTGTGTGCGACACTTCGCCTCATGGTATAGAAGCTTCGTGTAAAGTTTTATTGAATTCCACCAAGCAGTTTGTAAGAAATAGGCCAGACAAGATATGGCTTCCGCCCGACCTACAGACCGACACAGTGACTCCTATATACCCCCCCAAAACTTTGTTTTTTGGGGGTATAATTATAGGAAAGTATTTTTGTAATAAAATTAAGTTTTACTAAGAAAAACTTCTTTTTAATATCTGAAATCTGCTACCCACCAATCCTGCCAGCATACGCAGTAAAGTGCAATATTTCTCCTGTTCCTAAAAAGCTGAAAATCATAGAGCTTGCACAAGCTAATCTGTGCAAACATTGTTGGAAAAAATAAGTTGATATGACACCAAGTTTGTACCATTCCAACAGACAACACAGAGTTCGTACCATACTATTGGATACAACAGCGTTGTACTTAACAAACAGAGCACTTCACTATTAAACTATACCAACAGAGTACACCAAAAATGTACTATACAAACAGAGAACACCAAGTGCATACTATAGCAGCAGAGTACACCAAGTCTGTACTATAGCAGCAGAGAACACCAAGATGGTACTATACCAACAGAGTACATCAAGTTTGTACTATACCGACAGAGTAAACCAAGTTTGTTCCATACCTACAGAGTAAACCAAGTTTGTACTATATCAACAGAGTACACCACGTTTGTACTTTACCAACAGAGTACACCAAGTGTTTACATTACTAACCGAGTACACCAAGTTTGTACTTTACCAACAGAGTACACCAAGTGTTTACTCTACCAACAAAGTACATAACATGTGTACTATACCAACAAAGTACATAACATGGACACTATAGCAGCAGAGTACACCAATATGGTACTATACCAGCGGATTACACCAAGTGTGTACTATACCAGCAGAGTACACCAAGTTTGTACTTTACCAACAGAGTACATCAAGTGTGTACTATACCAACAGAGTACACCAAGTTTTATCTTTACAAACAGAGTATACCAAATGTGTACTATACCAACAAAGTACACCAAGCTTGTACTATAGCAGCAGAGTATACCAAGTGTGTACTATAGCAGCAGAGTACACCAATATGGTACTATACCAGTGGAGTACACCAAGTGTGTACTATACCAGCAGAGTACACCAAGTTTGTACTTTATCAACAGAGTACCAAGTATGTACTATACCAAAAGAATACACCAAGTTTTATCTTTACAAACAGAGTACAACAAGTGTGTACTATACCAACAAAGTACACCAAGCTTGTACTATACCAACATAGTACACCAAGTCTGTACTTTACCAACAGATTACACCAAGTGTTTACTTTACCAATAAAGTACACCAAGCTTGTACTATACCAACATAGTACACCAAGTCTGTACTTAACCAACAGAGTACACCAAGTGTTTACTTTACCAACATAGTACACCAAGTGTGTACTATACCAACAAAGTACACCAAGTTGTACTTTACCAACATAGTATACCAAGTGTGTACTTTACCAACAGAGTACACCAAGTGTTTACTTTACCAACAGAGTACACCAAGTGTGTACTTTACCAACAAAGTACACCAAGTTGTGCTATACAAGCATAGTATACCAAGTGTGTACTATACCAGCAGAGTACACCAAGTTTGTACTTTACCAGCAGAGTACACCAAGTTTGTACTTTACCAACATAGTACACACAGTTTGTACTATACCAACATAGTACACGCAGTTTGCACTTAACCAACAGAGTACACCAAGTTTGTTCCATACCAGCAGAGAAAACCAAGTTTGTACTATACCAACATAGTATACAAAGTGTGTACTATACCAACAGAGTACACCAAGTTTGTACTTAACCAACATAGTACAACAAGTTTGTACTTAACCAACAGAGTACACCAAGTTTGTTCCATACCAGCATAGTACACCAAGTTTGTACTTTACCAACATAGTACATACAATGTGTACTCTATACCAACATAGTACACCAAGTGTGTACTTTACCAACATAGTAAATCAATATGGTACTATACAAGCATAGTACACCAAGATGGTACTATACCAACAAAGTACACCAGAATGTGTACTATACCAACAAAGTACACCAAGTGTGTACACAAAGAAGGTACTACACCAACAATGTACACCAAGTGTGTACTATACCAACAAAGTACACCAAGATGGTACTATACCAACACAGTAGATAAAATGTGTACGATATACCAACAGAGTACACCAAGTTTGTACAATACCAAGCTAGTACATAAAATGTGTACTATATATCAACAGAGTACACCAAGTGTGTACTATACCAGCAGAGTACACCAAGTGTGTACTATACCAGCAGAGTACACCAAGTGTGTACAATACCAACAGAGTACACCAAATGTGTGTTTACTTTACCAAGAACACCAAGTTTGTACTTTACCAACAGAGTACACCAAGTGTTTACTTTACCAACAGAGAACACCAAGTTTGTACTATACCAGCAGAGTACACCAAGTTTGTACTATACCAACAGAGTATACAAAGTGTTTACTTTACCAACAGAGTACACAAAGTTTGTACTATACCAACAGAGTACACCAAGTCTGTACTATACCAACAGAGAACACCAAGTTTGTACTTTACCAACAGAGTACATCAAGTGTGTACTATATATCAACAGAGTACACCAAGTGTGTACTATACCAGCAGAGAACACCAAGTTTGTACTTTACCAATAGAGTACACCACGTGTGTACTTTACCAACAGAGTACACCAAGTGTGTACTTTACCAATAGAGTACACCAAGTGTTTACTTTACCAATAGAGTACACCAAGTGTGTACTTTACCAACAGAGTACACCGAGTGTGTACTTTACCAACAGAGTAAACCAAGTTTGTACTATACCAACAGAGAACACCAAGTTTGTACTTTACCAACAGAGTACCCAAAGTGTTTACTTTACCAACAGAGTACACAAAGTTTGTACTTTACAGACATAGTACATCTATACTAATAGAGTATTGTTAGAACTAATTGACTATATGATCACATGTATATATCAATTGGACTCAACAACCCAAAAATGTGTTGTTGATTGATTGATTGCTTAGTGTTTCATACTACTTTCAACACTTTGTCAGTTAGATCAGGGCATATATCTTTGGTATGTTACCAGTTCTTTCTGTTGGTCCATTTTCCTGACAACAGCGAGAAAGTTATTATTCTGGGTGCCTTGGCAGCCATTACTATCGCTTTAAAAGTATTTGGCATGATCCGGCTGGGGATTGAACATGCCATCTTCCTCACCAGGGGCAGATGCTCTACCAATGGAATACGGTAGTATTAATTATGTATTCATGAGCTGATGATCAATTAATTTTCACAATACATCATGTGAGCACAACAGGGTACAATAAGTGTGTTGATTGATTGATCGGGGTTTAACGCCGTTTTTAACAATTTCTCAGTCATATCACGGCGACCAGTTCACCTCCTTGTGTACGAAGTCAACATGGTACACCAGGCTTAGCAACATACTGCATCCTGCAGCTTTCCAAATAGTGTACAGCATTTATAGTCAAATCTCTTCACAGCTTTAAACATGTGGACTTTTTCCCATATACAGAAAATCTACAGCAGACGACTTTGACTGTAGTGACAAAAGCCTGAAAAATCTCCATAAAAAATAGCTTTATTGTACAAAGTTGAAAACATTGTGGCCAAAGGAGAAATTGCTCATCATAAGCAATTTCACCTTTGGCAACAATGTTTTCAAAAGTCGTCTGCTGCTATTGTGTCAAAATGTGTCTGAAGGTGAGAAAGGGTTAAATTGCAGCAGACGACCTTCACTGTAGTGACAAAAGCCTGAAAAATCTCCATAAAAGATCATGAGCAATTTCACCTTTGGCCACAATATTTTCAAAAGGGTTAAACTGCAGCAGACAACGTTGACTGAAGTGACGAAAGCCTGAAAAATCTCCATAAATTGCTCATCATGTGCAATTTCACCTTTGGCCAAAATATTTTCAAAAGTCATCTGCTGCTATTGCGTCAAAATGTGTCTGAAGGTGGGAAAGGGTTAAACTGCAGCAGAAGACTTTGACTGTAGTGACAAAAGCCTGAAAAATCTCCATAAAAGATAGCTTTATTGTTAAATAAAATTGAAAACATTGCGGCAAAGGAGAAATTGCTCATCATGTGCTATTTCACCTTTGGCCACAATATTTTCAAAAGTCGTCTGCTGCTATTGCGTCAAAATGTGTCTGAAGGTGGGAAAGTGTTAAACTGGGTGTTAGACAGTGTAGTCAGTCTCTTCTGTAAACTGATAGATTATTTGCAATAATGTGATCTTGACCTAAACACTGTATTTACACATTTCTTCATGGTCAGCAATAATGTGATCTTGACCTAAACACTGTATTTACACATTTCTTCATGGTCAGCACTTTGGAAGATCAATCATATTGCCAATAAACAAAACTGACTTGTTAGATAAACCCACTCCTTAAGATAGATGGACAGAGGGAGATAATAAATTTGGGCCTTTTTCTACTGAAGCCAAATATCCATCATTTTACATATAGCTCAAGATAAGAGTTTTAGCCCTTTCACACATACAACAAATTTCTATAATTGAAAGCATACTTAATAGATAGAAATGGGGAAAACATTGTGGCAAATGGAGGAATTGCCTATCATGAGCGATTTTTCGTCTTGTAACAATGTTTTTTAACGTTATCGGCTGCAGATACTTAACGTTTGAGAGAAAACAAATAGACCCCCAAGACTTCTGTTTGAAACCTACATTTGGTTTCATAAAACCAGAATTCATGCATCCCTCATGTGAGGCTGTTACAATCTTCAAGCTATTGCCCATGTATATTCAACCGTCACACGCTGTATACAAAACATGGTCCATAGAACACAGACATATGGAGTAAGCTTTTAGAAATAATTTTCCTATTTTGCCACCTATATTTATATAGCGTTAAAAGTAACACAGGTATACCCTGCCATAACCGGGTCATTGAACCAAGTAAGACAAAATGTAACACACAGTAAAGGACAAACTGACAATGGAGAAATGATCCTGCAATTTTGGGTTGCAATCAAACAGATGTCTTCATTTGCCACCATATGTTCAAAAGAGATCTTGTCAACAGGTGTTTAAAGAGGAAAATGATTAACCATTATCCTGCTGTATGCAACTTAGTATAATAACCCTTTCCCATATACAATCAATCTTCAGCAGACAACTTTGAAATCATCTACACAAACATATGGGAAATCTCCTTAAAAAAAGTAAAATATTGAATAGAGTTGAAAACATTGTAGCAAACAGAGACATTGCTATAAATTATGAACAATTTCCCCTTTTGCAACAATGTTTTTTGAAAGGTCGTCTGCTGAAACTGCATCAAAATGTGTCTGCAGTAGGGAAATTGGTGTATCCTGTGATACACCACTGTACACTAGAATTGCAAGCGATGTAGACCAAGTTCAACATGATCATTTCTGCAGTCTTATCCTGTTTTTCATTGTTCCCTAATTGATCATCACTACCAAGTTGATATATCCTTTAGAGGTATTGATGCCGGTTGCAGTTGTTCAGTATTGCTACAAGGTTAAACATAATAATAAGCCTATTTGAGGGAAAAATATCTTAGTCCCATGAAGACATATGTGACAAAAAAATCCTGCCTTCCATAGTATTGATTGATTGTTTGGTGTTTTACACCGCTTTTCTACAATTGTTCAGTTATATAGGTGTATATATAGTTATAGGCATTTCTTGGTTAAGTTACCAGTGCTACTGGTTCATTTATCCTGACAATAGTCAGTCAGTCATAATGCTAACTCTGCAACACTGATTGCCAAGGAGGACTGCCATATTTAAATTGGCGGGGGATTGAACCCACAACCAAGACAATGAATGGCTCTACCACTACACCGCCATGGAGCCAAATAGATACTGATTTACACAAGTCTTTAGAGCCTTCTAGGATTTCTTGGCAAACAATGCAGATTCATATAAGACTATGGGGATGCTCAATTCTAAAAGTATTAAGGTTTATTTTGGCAAAGCAGCGTGCTTTTACAGAACTACACTATTTCCATATCTGGAGCCCCCATATAAAAATCAGTTTATTCTCAATACTTTATTGATTTGCCTGTCCAATGGCTTCCCATGACGTGCCCAACCTATCAGCAATTTTCAAAAGAGTGCTGATTCAGCATAGTTATCATTTCCCCGTTATCTGTCATAGAGAGTGAGGAAATTCACAAGTGACCAATTTGTACCCGTGAAGATGTATTGACTTAAGACTGGCAAAAGTCCATCTTGTCATCTCCATTCCCAATTTCTTTTTCCATTTGTAACTGTTTCTTACAGGAGCAATTTCTCCTTTTAACACAATGTTTTCAACTTTATATAATAATTGTTATACTTTCATTTAAAATTAAGGGAATAATTACTGAATAAAATTGAAAATATTGTGGCAAAAGGAGAAATTGCTCGTTTTGGAAAAGTTGTACAAAGAGAGAATATTGATAATAACATAGTACAATCATGTTATTGTGAGACTTGAGCAAACAGTCATATGCCTAGGGGTCTGACACACTACTAAAATAATTTCTCCTTTTGCCACAACATGTTCAACTTTATTCAATAATTATTCCCTCATTTTTAAAGACTTTCCATGTTTTGGCAAATATATTTTCAAAGATGTCTGCTGCAGATTTGTTATATGTGGGAAAGGGTTATTAGATTTTCCATATTTTGGCTTGATACCTTCAAAGTCTTCTGGAATGGGTTAAGTCTTCCTTACAACTATATGATTTGTTAATAATTGTTTTTTAAGCATTTCTATTTACCAAATTATGTCAAATGGACTACAGCCGAGTCCCGGTAGCTCAGTCTGTAAGTTCGAATCCCGGCTCGGCCAACCTTCTTTCAGACGTTTGACAAAAGTCAATGCGACATGCGTCATTCGTCTTCCACCAATGGGTTAAGTTTATGTGGAAAAGCAGCCAGTTGCTTGGGAAGATTGTTGTGTGGAGTACTGGTGATTGAAAACCAGGAAACACATGAGTAGGTGAACTGGCTGCCGTGATATGACTGAGAAATTGTTAAAACCAGCGTTAAACCCCAATCAATCAACCAATGGACTACAGGTAACAGTAGAATGAAACAAAGGAAAATGTCTGATAATAATAAAAACAATGTGAAAATGATCTAAAGGCTACCTTCAGTTTTGTCCTATAAATCTGCATTGTCAATCTCCACTTGAAATTCCTGTCCTAGTCATGTAATTATTATGTATCTTGTTGATTATGATGTTTATGCAGTAAGTCACACTTCCCAAGTCAAAGATGCTTGCATTTAAAGACAAACAAACACCTATTACCAAAGGACAAATTACAAACTGCCTTCAAAACACTCTTAGTCATTTCCTTCATTATATTTATTCTGCAGCTGTCTACATTGGTCTGTAGCAGTTTCAACACAACATTTTTGACTTGTCAAACAAACTGTGTAGCGGTTAAGAAGTCTGATGATCTGGAAGCGGTCAAAGACACCTTGGTAGCGCTCTAGTAAACTTGGTCTAGATCATCAGGAAGACATCTTGGTAGCGCTCTAGTAAACTTGGTCTAGATCATCAGGAAGACATCTTGTCACACAAACCAAATCAGTTGCATCAACTCATTCATTTGCTGATCACATCAATCTCTTCTCGAACATACAGGAATTCTAACTGATCATACCCGACTATTTAATGCCTGCTGCTCAACTTCCATGATGTTGCTTATCTAATTATCTTTGGTCAACTGCATATGTCCCAGTACATGGTCAGGTATAGGTAGGGCAGAGGCCAATAGAGGTCGAGAAAAGGTCAGGTTGGTCATGTTGATGGGGTAGACATCAGAAAGGTTTGGTAGATGACTTCGAAGTCAGGATGTGTGTCGGAAATCTGTCTTGAAGTGGTCTGGGAGGGTCTTGAGTTTGTGTAGTAGGTTCTACTACAGGTCTGATAGAGGTCCCTTTCATTTGTATAGACCCATTACCAAATATGTGATCGAGCTTGGTCGCAGAATTTGGCCTGTCTGGGAAGATATCGAGGTTCTCAGATCGGCGGTGAGAACGGGGCAGTAAGCCTTTTAAAATCTGTTTCACCTTAAAATTTGAAGACCATGGTTCAATCCTGAATCATGTCAAACCATTTTGAAGACTTTGAAATTCATAGTCGAGGTTTTCTAGGCATTCAGGGTAGCTGTTTTCAAACAAAAGGCTCAATCTATTTAAATTTCTTGCCATACAATTGTGGAAATCGGCTGCAATCAAATTTATTACTGATGAAGAGAAGTTTTTATGTTCCATGAATGTGTATTGGCACCAAAGGTAATAAAATGTTATCTCCAGTAATTGTGAAGTTTTATCATGTTCTCATAATGTAATAAAATCGTGTCCTCACTTCGTAATAAAACCAATGGCAGAGGCCTAGTTAACCCTTTCCCGCATACAGACGCTCTCTGACATCTCAGCAGCAGACGACTTTTGAAATCATTGTGGCAAAAGTAGAAATTGCTCATGATGAGCAATTTCTTCTTTTGCCACAACGTTTTCAACTCCTATCATAAATAACACTTTCAGTTTTTAATGTTTTCCTTATTTTTGTCAAGATTTTCTTTATTTAGAGCCCGTCTGCTACAGATTGTTGTATTACTTAAGGAGGAGTAAAAAGATCTTTTGTTCTCTCTTATTAAACAATTAAACCCTATATTATGGGTACTCGGTGTACTCAGAATAATCAGTGAGACAAATCCTTTTTCAATATAAAATGGCACTTTATTGCCTGTCAACTGATGAATTTCATTTCCTTCAATTTCATACTGAATCTCATTTAAATCGGTATTTGTCCAAAGTTTTCAACAGCAGGCAATGCTTTAAAACATAGTGGAAAAGAATGAATTTGCTCAATTGATCAGTTTTATCACACCCTTAATAATTTCAAATCTCTCTTAAACTGATTTACCAGTTTTTCTTAAACCTTCCCAATACATTGTATACAACAAAACTCAGGAGCAGACAACTTTGAAAACATTTTCTCAAAAATATGGAACTCTCTATAAATAAATTAACAATTTCAAGTATTGAATAAAGTTGGAAACATTGTGAGCAGTTTCTCCTTTGCCCATAATGTTTTCAAAAAGTCATCTGCTGCAGTCTTAGGGGTCATTATAGTGTCAGTATGTGAGACAGGGTTAATGTTACAATTTTCCATTACTCGAAATTTATCATATCAGTTAAAATAATTGTGTTATGTAATTATACTTGCACCTTTTTGGATCAATCAGTAAACAGGGCATACAACATATTTTATAATGGGAGAAGCAGCTTCCCACTTTGATGGTCGGGATGAGTCCCGAAAGTTCAATATCTGATCAGTGCATATAAAAGATTTTATTATGGTAGTAGTAGCTTCCCTCCTTGATGGTCAAGATGAGTCCTGAAAGTTCAATCTCTGATCAGGGCATATACAGGATTTTATAATGGTAGTATCAGCTTCTTTTTGATGGTTAGAATGAACCCGGTAGCTAAATCTCTGATCAGGGCATACAAAATATTCTATATTGGTAGTAGCAGCTTCCGTTCTAAACTGTTAAGACAAGTTCCAGTAGCTGGATCAATCAAATGGGTTGCAAGTTGGAACCCCAGCTCTGCCGTTACATTCTTTTTGACTTTTGACATAAGTCAATATGACAAGCTGACATTGTCTATCACAAATTGGATAACAGTCTATATTGAATAGTGTGAAAAAGCCAGGTAAAACATCCGGAGGTGAACGGGCCGTCATGATGCTATAAAACCCAACCAAATAAGTTAATGGTGTATTGAAAGCAATACATAAGTCCCCTATTGGAAGAGGATAGACCTTTGTGTATTGTATGTGCATTTTTAGACACATCATCTTGTTAGGGAGACTAATTGAGTGAAGTAATATCAAAATCAATTAAAGTATGTGGAAGATACAGCCTGGCCATGAAATTGCAGTTGGACAATCTTCGCGCCCAAAACTGTGACCTTGACCTTGGGAGGAGGTGGCTGGTAGATGTGCAGGAAACGTCATCTTATAATAGGGAATCATTTTGTGAAGGAGTATCAAAATCCATTCAAGCACATGGAAGATACAGCCAGAACAGGAAATTACAGCTCGGACATGAAATTGAGGAGAGAAGTTTTGAGCCTAAACTGTGACCTTGGCCTTGGGCATAGTTGACTGGGTGATAGGCATGACACATCATCTTGTTATGGAGAATAATTGTTTTAAGGTTATATCGAAATCCATTCATGCATGAGGAAGTTACAGCTAGGATACAAAATTGGAGATGGACAATGTTTGAGCCCAAACTGTGACCTTGACTTTGGGAGTAGGTGGCTTGATGATGTTCATGACACATCATCTTGTTATGGAGGAAAAGTGGTGTGAAGTAATATAATAATCCATTCAAGCATGTGGACAATACAGCTGGAACACAAAATTGTGGATGGACAATAATTGAGCCCAAACTGTGACCTTGACCTTGGTAGTAGGTGGCTGGGTTATACATGACACATCATCTTGCTATGGAGAATAATTGTGTGAAGTAACATCATTATCCATTGAAGCATGTGGAAGATACAGCCCAGTCATAAACTTGTGACGGACAATTTTTTAGATCAAACTATGACCTTGACTTTGGGAGTAGGTGGCTGGTGACACATCATCTTGTTTGGGAAAATAGTTGTGTGAATGAATATCAAAATCCATTCAGGCATGTGGAAGATACAGCCCGGACACAAACATGGAGACAGACACTATTTGAGCCCAAACTGTGACCTTGACTTTGGGAGTAGGTGGCTGGGTGATGTGCATGACACATCATATTGGCAGGGCGAATAATTGTGTGAAGTAATACCAAAATCCATTGAAGCATGTGAAAGATACAGACCGGATAAGAAATTGTGGACGGACTGACCATAAGGGGACCTTTGACCTTGACCTTTGAGTTAAAGGCCTGTGTCTTGTGTGCCACATGTCACCTCATCATGGTAAACATGTGTTCCCAGTAACTTGGGAATCCAATGATGCATGGTTGAGATGCAGCGCGGACAGAGTACAGTCCTATCAAACAGTACTCATTTTGACCTTTGACCTCTAAGTGTGACCTTGACATTTGATACAAGTCTGGGTCTTGTGCGCGACATGCTGCCTCATCATGTTGAATGTTAGTGATAAGTTTCTTGAAAATCCTATGATGGATGGTTAAGATGTGGGCCGGACAATGATAGGTGGGACTGACGGACTGACAGACAGACTCTACCAAACCTATAGTCCATGACCAGCAGGGGACTAACAAATGAAAATCTAAAAAACATATTTGATAGTGATGAAAACATTATGGCAAAAGGAGAAATTGCCATCAAAAGCCACCTGCTACAGATGCCTCAAAATGTGTCTACAAGTGGGAAAATGGTTATATAGTGCTATGTCCATCATTGGGGCAATCAATATAATGGGATGGTCTATCTTATCATTTACACCTTTCACTTCTTTACTACCACTATCTCCTACCTTATCTTGCTATGGTATTTTTGTGTCATTATTCTTGTTTTCTCTTTGGATCCTTACCAATTTCCCACTTGAAGATGCTTTCTGATACAAAATTGCTGCAGACTATTTTAAAAAACAATGTGACAAAAATTGTTCATAATGGGCAATTCCTCCTTTTGCCACAATGTTTTCCAACTCTATTCAATTATTAAACTGTCATTTATAAATTTACAAATTGAAATTATTAAAATTGTTGCCAATCTGTTCAAAGTCGGTGCAGCTTTTCTGTATGTGGAAAAGGGTAACAGTCTATGGCTAAATATAAGATGAGTTATTTCCAGGGTGTTTTCTTCCGAAAATTCTGTGGTGAAACTTCATTAGAATCGTCTAAACACATTCCCATTTTGAATAATACTGCAGCAAACAACTTTCAAAAGATGTAGGCAACAAAAGGACCATGATGTGCCTATATGACTCGTCTGATTTATTAGAACTTCAATAGGCTATACAATTAGAATTAAGGAAAACGAGCCCTGTCCTCTCAGGTGGCCATCTAATGAACAAGACTTCTGTGAAGTTTTGTTAAAATTGACCTAGTGGTTTAGAGAAAGATGTTGAAATAGTTGATTGGAAAACCGATTGAGTTCATAATACACTAAATAAATTCCTACTTTGTTTCCACGAAAGTCGACCACCAGTTTCAGCCCTGATCAATTGTCACACTTTCTAAGCGTTCACCATATATCATTGAAAAGAGTTACCTCTTATTAGCTTAAAACAATCCAAAGGAAATGGGGGATCATGCATTATGCAAAAAAGAAATCAACAGGCGAAAATGGTTACCACCATTTGGGACTAAATCAGGCCAGACAAATTCTCTTCTTTCATTTTCACACACAAGGTCAAAATACTAAAAGTGATAACATCAATCATTTCCAGTGCATTCTATACACATTTATAATGGATTTAAACTCATTATCATTATATTCAATGCATTTTGGTGATGGTATGTATACACTCTTTTTTAAACACAGGTTTTTTTAGGGACTAATTGGGTGTAGATCAGCATGAACAGCCAGCGGATGTATTTAGGGTAATTTGACCTTTACTAATAATATGAGATTCTGCCCCCACATCCATAGGAGACTTACATATAGGTATAATCAGTTACTAGCTCAATAAGACTTTCAGGTTTTAACCATTTCCATGTACAGACATTTTATGTCATAATTGCCAGCTGACCAAGTTTAAAAATTCTGTGTGAAAAAGGGAAATATACCAATATTTCATTTTCCCTTAAAGTTTTTAACTCTACATTCAAGTTACAATTCCTATTAACCATGTGTTATTAGTTGATAAAGCAAACAATTGTAGAAATATAATACCAGAAAGCAAGATTGTATGATATAAACCCTCTCCTTGCAGACGCATTTTGACGCATCTGTTGAATCTTCATCTTTATGAAACTTTGTGGCAAAAGGAAAATTCTCATGATGAGTAATTTCTCTTTTTGCCATAATGTATTCAACTGTTACTGTAGTCAACGATTCCATATTCAAGGATAACTATGTTACATAGTTTTGTCTAAATAGTTTGTTTAAGTCTGCTGAATTAAGATCTTATAAAGCTTACGATTTTGAAAACAAAATGTGACAAATGGAGAAAATGGCCATCATGAACAATTTCTCCATTTTGCCAATATGTTTTCAATTCAACTCTAGTCAATGATTACACATTCATCTATAGTGATGTTCCATAGTTTTGTCTTAATGTTCTGTTTAGTTTTCTGTTGAAAATTTGTTGTATGTGGGAAAGGGTTTAAGTGTAGCTTGTGAAAACCAATATACAAATACATTTGGTTTACTTGTAATAGCTTTCAGATTGCTTTTATCCAATTACTTTACTGTCATTCTTCTCAGAATAATATGCTGTCAATTTGTTTACAGTGTCTCTCATCCAAAGTATTTTCAAAATGGGATTAATGTCTACAATTTTGACACAAGTTTGTTAAAAGGGGGAAGCTTTTAACAGGAATTCAAAGCACTAAATTTGCCAAGCAATTCAAGCTTTGTTTCTTCACCTCGTTTGATTTTGTAACAATATTATGAAGCAGACATTGAAATCATCTGGAGCAAAATTGAATGGAGTAAAAATCATTGTTGAAAAAGGTAAAAACAAGAGGGCCATGATGGCCCTGGATCGCTCACCTGACAACTACCATTTCAAGACCGAACTGGACACGACAACCTGCAGGATGCAGGCAGCCACTTCCGCTCCAAATCCTACATCAAATTTGTCGGAATTCCACAGAATTCATCTGACAATATCCTGGGACAGTCATTTGGAGACCGGTCAATGTCTTACAACATAGCCAATAGGTCACTGGTCAACCAAGAATGTATTAGGACATAACTCTTTGGACAGCCTGGACATCCAGGCGGTATGCTTGGACATCTCCGATTGAACAGTGAAACATCGGGATAGGGAATACCGGTCAAATAAATATTTCAGTCCCCAGGGAGGAAAGAGAACATTTCTAAGGATTACACTCCTTCCAAGTAACACCCGTCATACCAAGTCTGGAATGAGTCGATGTCCAACGGTATTACAAGGGAGAGATTCAGTTGATTTCAGAAATCAACCCCCTTTGCGTGCCTAAGGATCAGTAGATCCTAGAGGATATCCCCGGACCAGTTCCATTCTGTGAACTCTGCACAGGGAAGTTGAGACCATCTCATACATGAGCTCTGCCCCGACAGTTGAGTTTCATGCGATCTCATTCCTATCAGTGAGGGATCCTTGTCAAAGGATCAATTACTCGATCATGGCTCCATTCATAGGATTCCATGTCCATTCGGACACTGACTGTGGGATAGAATTATTGACTCAGATTCCATCTAGATTAGATCTAGTTGTGTCGAGTAATAAATGAAATTCACCGTTTCATCCATGAAGGGCTGTCTTACGCCTAATAAATGCCTATTTGGATCGGGATCAGTTAATACGTGTACCAACATGATCTATGCTTCACACCGCAACTGAATTGGAACTGTTTACAGATATCGGGGGCAGTGCGTTAAGGATTTGTTACTTCTACATGGCTTAACGGCCAAGGGAATGTGCGCGACGGAAAAATTGTCTATTCCAGACAACCTTCAAGTAAGGCAGTCCTTCAAGCTCTCTTTCACATTTCACGCTTTGGGCAGTGAACGATCAGAATGTTAGGGATTAATCAATGCTACAAATAATAACTTCTCCCCTAGAATTGATTCCCACATGTCAGGATGAATCAACTTCCGGTTCCGATTATTTCTCAGTCAAAAAATGTAAAATGCTACTAAAACATAAAAGCGTGGTTCAAAGTAGTTCTACTGGCCTGCCTTTCGACATAACAGTTGCAGCTTCCTAAAAAGTTGACAGTTCTTACCGGCTGGTGTTAGTAAGGTACGTCTATCCATAGTTATTCCGACTTGTGTTGCATTAAATTAACTGACTCATATCTATTTCTGTCCAAACTTCTACGTTCGAAATAGAGAAATGGGATCTCACATGCGGTTCTATTTAGTGGTCTCTGGCTAATACATACCACTACGAACTACTGACTACCACTTCTTTAGTTATTCGAAGACTGATATTCATCTTTTTGGACAAACATTTACAGGGAAGTGAATAATTGATTACCTGTAGTCATACTAAAAATCAGTTACTGTCGGTCCTTCCTAAACCGATCTCAGTTCCCAGTCTTTCTACGAACTGTGGTCCTTCGGACTCCGACAGACTCCTTTGTCCTGCAGAGCTCTTAAGTATTATCTTTAGAGAGATGAAGGACTGGGGTCGTAGGAAGAGGTTATTCTCCCTCTTTTAGGTTGTAAGGATATTCTGCGGCCTCTATTTACTGCTGGTTAGCCATTACAATTAAGTTAGCTTATAAAGATTTATCTTGTCCAGATCTCTCGTTTCTACGGATACGTCCGCATGAGATAAGAGCTCTCTCGACCAGTCGGGCTTTTTCTAATAATGTTTCTCTTGAGGACATTCTTCACGCTGCGGTATGGAAAACAAAATCAACCTACTCTTCTTTTAACCTATGTTCTATGTCTGCTCAGACAGAAAACATGTACTCTCTGTGCCCACAACGAGTTGTCTGTTAACTACTCCAAACACAATTATAAAGTACACATAGATTGAATCAGTTTTCAATCCCTTCTCCTACTTCACAAGATGTTGGGTTCATATGGTACTTCGTAAGAATTAGAAATATATAACTACAAGGTGCTACTACTACCTGATACAACAGAAGTGTTGGCCGAACCACCCGTCCGATGCTACAAAGTCATCAGGTATTAAATGACTGGTAACATATTTTTTACATAAACCTTTAGAAATACATGAATTGTGGCAAAATGAAGTTTTTTAAAGTTAAACATATTTTTATTAGAAAATACTTACCAGTCCCGCCTCACAAACCCCGCGTCGTCACCCAACAAGTATCAGTGAAATAAAAGTGACACAAATGCCTTGTGCGCCGGTGGATACCTGTGGCCGTGAGTATCACACATGCGTGAGGAATACACTAGGCGAGAGCTTTTTTCTGGATGAATAATCGGTTAATGAGATAATATATCAGATATTAAATGACTGGTAAGTATTTTCTAATAAAAATATGTTTTACTTTAAAAAACTTCATTTTGCCACAATTCATGTATTTCTAAAAGTGGTTTGATGCAATTGCTTCTGCATCAGGAAAGGAGTCAAACTAAATTCCCACAGGCAACATGTCGAGCCCGCTCCAAGGTTTTGTCACAGACAAAGTGCTCTTTCATGCAATTGCAACACAGACTGACAAAGAGTTGACCTGATAGAAGTTAATTAAGGGCCTAGTCATGCGTCAAAATACGTATCCAAGTGGGAAAGAGTTAAAAGAGAACACTCTCCTTTTTAGCAAAACTTGTTTTCACTTCTGCCATCATCACCGCATCATGGTGAACATGTGTGAACAGTCACTTGGGAATCCTATCATGCATAGTTTCTAATTTTTACCCTCGACCTCTAAGTGTGACCTTGACCTTTTTAGGTACAAGCCCTAAGGTCTTGTGTGCAACAATTTTATTTCATCATGGAGAACATGTGTGCCCAGTAACTTTATTGCATGGTTTAAAGATGCAACCCGGACATTAGTACAGTCCTATCAAACAGTACTCATATTGATCTTTGACCTCTAAGAGGTACAGGGCTGGGTCTTGTGGGCGACACATTGCCTCATCATGGTAAACTTTTGTGCCAAGTTTCTTGGAAATCCTATAGTGCATGGTTAAGATGCGGACCTAACAAGGTTCGAACAAACAGACTCTCAGAGGCACACATATACATACACCAAACTGCCAACGAGCTCACTTTAAGCGGGCTCAACATAAATGGTGTTGGAACAAATCTCTTTGCCAGAATGATAACTCAATTCTATAAAGCAAAGGGTAAATGATCTATTATTACTTTGTCAAAAGAACAAAGGACTTCAGCAAGATTATATTTCTATCATTATGGAACATTATTTTTTATGTTTTCCTTTAATTAAGGAGACATAAACAACACTGGCTTTTCAACGATTTCACATGCTGTTCAGGATTGTTTGACTGTAACTGCTTGCTCAAGGCAACTCGTATTACTAATCTGCATTTCACACATCAATACATTTTGTATCCTAGTGCAGAAAATATTCCTGATTGGGTTTTTAGTTTGAAAACTGCATATCAGTGTCAGTGATTGGAATCAACTGAGCTGTGAAATGACCGCACAGATTCCCCTTAAAACATTATTGATAATAAGTGCATCTGTCAACATTTAGTTTGTCTAATGGTTAAAAACAATTTATTACCCTGTGCCACATAATTTAATTGAAACCTTTCTCTTTTCTACTTTTGCCAAAATGTTTTCAAAAGCCATCTGCTGCAGATGTGTTCAAATGCATCTGCATGTTGAAAAGGGATAACCTTTTGGTCATGGTATAATAATATGTCCTGTTTGTACTTTACAGATGGACAATTAACCTTTTGGTCATGGTATAATAATATGTCCTGTTTGTACTTTACAGATGGACAATTAACCTTTTGGTCATGGTATAATAATATGTCCTGTTTGTACTTTACAGATGGACAATTAACCTTTTGGTCATGGTAT
>JAUELF010006567.1:0-22285 GCA_031471495.1 Clinocardium nuttallii
TTTGCCGCAATGTTTTCAAATTTATTTGATTATTTTACTTAATTACCTTTCTAGCTATTCTCTACTAAGTTGTGATTGATTTGATTGGGGTTTAACGCCGTTTTTAACAATTTCTCAGTCATATCACGGTGGCCAGTTCACATACTCGTGTGTTTCCTGGTTTTCTCACACCAGTACTCCACACAACAATCTTCCGGCTGCTTTTCCACCTAGACTTAGCCCATTGGTGAAAGACGGATAACGAATGTCCATTGACGTTTGTCAAACGTCGGAAAGAAAGTTCGCCGAGCCGGGATTCCAACTCACAACCCCTGAAATGACTGCTCGTGTCGTTACCGGTTGAGCTACCGGGACTCGGCATATGAAGCTCCATCTAAACTATTGTTGAAAGGGGACAAACAACCAGACATTTTAAATCTTGAATCGAATGGCACGTCTTAGTTGATAAACTTCAATAATACACGGTAAGCACGCTTCTATTTATAAGAATGGGAAACGTTTTCGCAGGTTAAATGGATTAGACAAGGATGTAGATGCAAGATGTTACACTTAACCGGATTAACATCCCTTATACACTTTCCCACATACAATAAATCAGCAACAGACGGCTTTGAAAATATCTAGTAAATATATATTGAAACTTTCAATGAACGAAAGAACTAGTACTGCATTATGAAAACCATGTGGCAAAAAACGCCACCTGTTTCTTTAGTTGTCTGCTGCAGGGGCGTCAGGAAGACGTCTGTGTATTGGATGTGTTTCAGAGGCAATCTCCGAAATCGAGTACTGACTCACAATACTTAACAATGCAACAACACCTTGAGTAAATTCAGAACTTTAAACAACTTTTGTATTATCATGGTTTGCCTTTTTGGTATCCCAACAGCAACACTTAATATAAACGTTGAACTACAAAGATGTCCAAAGTTTGTTTCGGATATCGTCGATCTAGTCCAGTACATGCATGGAAATAGAACTACAGTTCAACAAGGTGATTTTCGACGGCAGGTCGTACACCTATTGTTCTCTTAACATATTTACAAGACATCGTCTCGTAAAGTATGAGTCACCACCGTGTATTTATATACCTCAGATGCGTGACGTGCAAGCTGTTTCCTAAATGGGCTGACAGACGATGATTTATTCTTCAACTTTAAACAATCTTTATCGTTTTCTGTTGTTCAAAACGGTGTGGACATAGGTGAAACGGGTTACTATCGGTGCTCTTTAATCCACACAATGAGAAAAAGCACCGTTTGCTATCTCAAACCTTTACGCACGTACAGCAGTGTCTTTAGATACAAGTCTAGATGAAGGTAGTGAACATTGCTATCAATTAAAGTAGGTATCCAGACATAATGCCCACGAACAAATTGCCACAGGACATAGTGTCCACAGACATAACGTCCATGGACAAAATGCCACAATATGAAAAGAGGACACAATTCCACAGTTTATTTCGAAAACATTTGATTGTTAATTATAATGTTAAAGCAGCACACCGTAAGTGACAACAATATTTGAGTGAAACAAACAGTTCATGATCTATCACTTATATCAGTTATCCATACATCCCATTTAACATCCTGGCAAACAATTGTTGAGCTAAACAGTTTACATCATCCTGGTTCTGCCTGTAAGCTGGCATCCAGCGGATGGTGTGTCCAAACCCACGGTATTGCGGCGTGCTATGCGATCGTGGCAAAGGTTACATAGGCGAGTCTGGAGGTCTCTATATTCACGTCTGGAGCGCTACTGTGATGGCTGACCGATTAAATCCTGTGCGATCAGTGTGTGTGTGTCGTGCCGTCTTCTTTTACCACGATGATGAGTAGACTGGACAGCCGAATAAAACTGTTTGCCCGGATGTAACTATTACGTATACCCGGTGTACCACTGATTGTTTGATTGGTTGGTTGTTTGGTGTTGAACGCCTCTTTCAACACTTGTTCAGTTATATCTGTACGTTTCCTGAGTAATTTACCAGTATGACTGTCTGGTGTTTGGATAAATGGACAGTAAATACTGGTAAATTACTCAGGAAACGTCCAGATATAACTGAACAAGTGTTGAAAGAGGCGTTCAACACCAAACAACAACCAACCAATCAATCAATCCATGTGAACCTGGTGTGAAAGTCCAGACACGGGTACCTACTACCGACTGAGAGATTGAATCGATTCCATGATGATATCATAATAATATGATAATCATAACCGGGAACTAATACCAGTCGAGATCTTGCCGAGAATGCACTCGGTGTGTTATCAGACGTATCACACGTGTGATTACAACACTGGCTCCATGACATTATATGCAAAGACACAGTTCACGACGGAAGTTGGTGTGTTTATCATTTAAATATATTCAAGGGTGAAACTCTGTCTATTTGCTGTAATCAATACTTGAAGAGACATTTTACCCAGATTGTCACGTCGTATTGTTTAACGTTCATGGTGTATCCAGAACGCGCCGTGTGCCGATGCATTTGAAGGACCACTTCTAAATAATATGTACGTTAATTTCGATCTTCCAATACTTCACCTGGTTTACTAGCCTGCTTTACAGAATGTTGACGAACAAAACCTAAACCCTTTCTCTCAATCCAAGGATTTCTGACGCCTCTGCAGCAGACGACAATTTATATTCTTGTCACAATGATTTCTATTTTATTCAATAATTAAACATCCAATTTCAGACATCTTTCACACTTTACAATGTGTGTGTCAGGAAATGCGTTAATATGTATCGTCTTAGAAATCAGACTACAAACGGAGTTTGATGGAGATGTCATAAATAACAAAGAATCAAGTCGAAGTATAAAATTATGGAATAATTACAACCTGCTGTTTGTAAGCTCGTATTTACGACTCGGTTATGATAAATCATAGGTTTCTTTTAAAATAAATCTTCATAAAATAAGCTCAACTATTTATGCCTTCAAATGTGAAATATACGGCTATACGTGCGCCTAAAAGTATAGACAATGGTGCAGTGGAAGAGCGTCGGCCTCTCGTTCCAAAGGTCACGGGTTCGAATACCGTGATGAACAGGTTCTGCTTTGGAATTCTTCCACAGAAACGGCGCGAGTATTGCCTATGTTTCCAGGAAGCAGTCATCGAGTGTGATTAGCATATACGCTTAAGGATTGTTTCGCAATCGATGTCAACTAAATATGTTTAAACTAAAGATGTAAACCATTTGAGTCGTCCCGCGGTAAAAAATCAACATTGTGAACTCTGCGTAAAGTATCGACCCGAATCAGTCTAAGCATGCCGCGCAGGCTAACCCCGATACACACTTTCTCGCATCCTGTGGATTTTGTTTTTCGTGAGTCATTACTCTCTACCTCAATGCCCCTGATACGGAATGTGTCGGCCCGAATTAGCTTGGGCGGACTGTGCAGGCTGATCTGGGTCGATACATTACGCAGAGGCCATAATGCTGTAACGATCTGTAGTGCCATGCCTCAATATTATGGTCAGATCTATACAGTTTTGAGCTATTCCTTGTCGTGTCAAAATGTTTTCAAAAGACGTATGATAAGACGTCTGATGCAATGGCGTCAGAAAGCGTCTTAAAGTGGGAAAGGGTTTAAAGATGATTTCTCATCGGACGATCGTAAGCGTTTTGTTGGAAACATGTGGGGTCTTTATAAGTATGAATGAGTAATCATGTAAATACACCGCGCCTGACAATTTGGGGTCTACTTTACTCAACGGGTCGGCATCATTGTAACCTGTTGTTTGTTGTTGTTTTTTAGATCACCTAGAGCCAAAGGCTCAAGGTGAGCTATTCTGATCACGTTTTGTCCGTCGTCCGTCGAGGTCTTGGCACACTCGGTTTTCCTATTACGAGTCTCCTTGTGGAATAAGTTTGCTCCAAGAAGCAAGGCAAGTAAAAAAAAAATCGAAACGTTAAACAACATATAACACGTGTAAAAGGTCGCTTGTCTCGGAATGTGTGCAAGTTTAATAAAATTGGCACATTGTTGAAACGTTCCTCTATTTTTAGGAGCCAAGTCTATAAAAATCCCTAAATGTGAAGCATCGAGAGGGCGTTGAAAAATATGCACATCAGTTTAGAAGATAGTAATCTCTGTAATTAATTTTCGTGGAACATTTTGTCTGGTACTTTATCGAACCAAAGAGACAAGCGTGGAGCTGTTGCCCGACTACACTGAATGATTGATTGATTGGGGATTAACGCCGTTTTTAACGATTTTTCAGTTATATTAGGGCGGCCAGTTCACCTACTCATGCATTTCCTGGTTTTCTCACACCAATACTTCACACAGCAATCTTCCCAAGCAACTAGTTGCTTTTCCACATATAATTAGCCCAGTTGTGGAAGACGAATGACGCATGCCTTTGTTATATGGTTTTAATTATATTTAATTACTGTTCTTTCATAAATAATGAGATTCCATATTTGTGACTAAAAATTATTAAAGCCGTCTATTGTGTATTATGTGGGAATATTTAAACAAGTCATCAGCATGTATGCACTATTTACGCGATACTGCGCATGGAGTGGAGACTTTGTTTATAGAAAAGCCATCGAAGCTTTGATGTAACAACGATTGTCTGTTGCTTTTTCTAATAACACACAGATTAATCTTAATTGAGTTTATTGTGTCTCCGTCAAACTTGTATTAAAGGTACACGTTACCTTATTTGAAATAGTTGTTTGATTCGTTATCAAATGCAAATTCCTGTCTGAAAAATATATATTTCATAACCATTGTCTTTATGCTGTCTATATATACATTCTCGTGTAAAGCAAACAACTTTTAAAACATAAGGGAATTACTAGTTTCTTCTTAGCCCATAAACGTGTTCAATTGTTTTATGTTTGTACATCAATCCAACGGCTTTCAGCCCTGTTAGTTAGAATCGTGGTTTTGTTTCGTCCAATACTACCGTTCTATATATAGTTCCATGGGTTTAATCCTTGCAGGAATGATAATTTATCGCAACATGTGAGCATGGACGATGCTCTTTCGAAAACCAACACGATCGTAATGTAATTACACATAATGGAAAAAAGCAACCTCGCATCTATTATAAGGAACAAAATATAGTCTGCTATAAACCCTTTCCCTCATACGACAATTCTGCAGCAGACGACTTTGAACATATTCTGACAAAAAATAGAAAATCTTTATAAATGAATGGATAACCTATAACAAAAGTGGAAAACATAGTGGCAAAAGGAGAAATTGCACGTTTTGTGCAATTTCTTCTTTTGTCACTATGTTTTCAAAAAGCCGTCTTTTTGAGGAAAAGGGTTAAGAAGTTTCTAGAAACTTTTAATGACTATTTAGCGAACAATTCAGAGCAAGATCAGAATACGCGGACGTGCTTGTTGATCTGGTTATTCACTGTTGACAAATGTCTTACGGGTGGTCTGCGCAAGGCGCCCTTCATATAGTGTTGTTATCATAAGTATACCTATTGGAAGTGAGACACTAAAATTGGCCTCTACTTGATCACTTATTATGATGGAACACGAAGCTTTTCTTCACCGAATTGTTTCGGCTGAACAGGTTAAAACACCTACTATGCATATCAGCAATGTGAACATTTATAAAAGTAAAGCCGCGTTGACGGATTTCGGGTCTTAGTGTCTCTCCGCGTTGACTTTATTTAATGGTATAATGGCATACGTCTAGTAGGTTTACTCTTCTAGATGTTTATAAAATGCATGTAGATATATAAAACATATACTTATACAGACAGTGAAGACTCTGGTTAGACTGTACGGATGCATATGCAGTAAGAATCGATATCAGATGACGTGACCCAATTATACTACGAGACAGAACTTGTACATTAAATATACAAACGAGCCATTCCATGAGCAAACACACATTGTGGAGTCTGCGTAAAGTATCGACCCGGATAACCCTAAGCATGCAGTGCAGGCTAATCCGGACAAACGCTTTTCGTCTCCTGTGGATTTTCTGTTTCAGGAATTATTACTCTATACCTCTATCCGCCTACGACGGAATGAGTCGGGCCCGTATAAGCCTACGCGGACTGCGCAAGCTGATCTGGGTCGATACATTACGCAGATACCATATCGTTGTTTTTCTCGTGGAACGGCTTACATATTAACCCATCTTTGATCTTTTATCGCGGTAATTAAAAGTTATGCTCGTTTTATGCTCTGATGACGCTCTATTTAGTTGTTAGGTTGTTATTCAACTATCGGTTACAGTTTAAATAGGTGTAGCTGTACAATTGGCTCGGGTAGCCATGCAGCACTATTGTTGAACAGTTTTTTCAGCACATTTATAGCGCGGAAGTTCACCAATTGAACAGTCCGCGAGAAAACCAACATAATGGCATCTGCGTAATGTATCGACCAGATCAGCCTGCGCTGTCCTCTCAGACTGATCCGGGCCGACATATTCCGTCTCCGAAGGATAGAGGTATAGAGTAATGGTTCCTGAAACAGAAAATCCACAAGAGGTGAAACGTGTCTGTCTTGGTTAGCCTGCGCGGCTTAGCTGGATCAGGTTCCACACTTTACGCAGAGACCACACTGTTAGTTTTGTCGCGAGACGGCTCAATTATCCAGTCATTATCACATCGGCTAGTTCGCCTTCCATTGTGTTTCCTGGCTTTTCCACAACAGTTCTCAAGCAACTATGGTTTTGGTGGAAGACGAATAATTTGTAAAAACAAAATCTAACAAATTTACGGGTTTGGCTTTTGCTACATATTGCTTCATGAATATCGATCATTATAGACCAATATCAGACGACTCTAATCATGTATTTTTACACCTGTATAAGTACTGTATACAGGTATATCAGGATACGGGATAACCCTTTCCCACATACAACAATTTGAAGCAGACGACTTTTATAACATATTTGGACACAAGTGGAAAATCCCTATAAAGCATAGTAAAATTATTGAATGGAGTTGAAAACATTGTAGCAAAAGAGGAAATCTTTTTGGGTAAGTTCTCCTTTTGCCTCATTGTGTTAAAAAGTCGTCTGCTGCAGAGGCTTCAGAAAGCGTCTTTATATCGTCGGACAGGGTTAAACGGGAACACCGAGTGTAAGGACCTAAGGGTGTGAGATTAATTAATCTTCAGCATATAATTTATTAACACTGTCTCATTCAAATATATCAAAGAAAAACCTGCACACATACACTATTTATGTGTTAATCGGTTGTTTTCATTGCACGAGTGAGGATTGTTTCTGCCATACTTTCTATTATAATTTTTCGAAGGTTTATTTTTGTAACTTTACAACCGTTTGTTTCCTTCTAAACACGAGCTGACGTCTTACCATGCAACGAGGTGTCGTCTTACCAGACCACGGGGCGTCGTTTTAACAGGAAACGAGGCGTCGTTTTACCAGACCACGGGGCGTCGTTTTAACAGGAAACGAGGCGTCGTTTTACCAGTCCACGAGGTGCCGTCTTACCAGTCCACGGGGAGTCGTCTTACCAGGCCACGATATGCCGCTTTCCAGGCCGCGATGTGCCGCTTTCCAGGCCATGGAGCGTCTTTTTACCAGGTCACAAGGTGCCGTCTTACCAGGCAACGAGGTGCCATCTTACCGGGCCACGGGGCGTCGTCTTACCCGGCAACGAGGTGCCGTTTTCAAGGCCACGTAGCGTCGTCTTACCCGGCCACGGTGTGTCGTCTTACCAGGCCACGAGGTGCTGATTTCCAGGAACATGGGGCGTCGTCTTTCCAGGCCACGAGGTGCCGCTTTCCGGTCCACAAGGTGCCGTCTTACCAGGCCACGGTGTGTCGTCTTACCAGGCCACGAGGGGACGTCTTACTAGACAACAATGCGCGGTCTAACCAGGTCACGGGGTGTCGTCTTACCAGGCCACGACGCGTCGTCTTACCAGGCCTCGAGGTACGGTCTGATCAAGCCACGGGGCGACGTCTTACCATACCACGAGGTGACTTCTTGGCGTCTAACCAGGCCATGGGGCGTCGTCTTACCAGGCCACGGGGCGTCGTCTTACCAGGCAACGAGGTACCGTCTTACCAGACCACGAATTGACGTCTTTACCACGCATTGAGGTGCCGTCTTACCAGGCCACGGGGCGTCGTCTTGTCAGGCCACGAGGTGCCGCTTTCCGGACAGGGCACGGAGCGTCGTCTTACCAGGTTCTACACTGCTTGATCAACTAAACCCTTTTGTCTTAAAATATTCCTTATCTTGAATATCGACTCTTCTTAGTGCAACGTTTATAATTATAGCAGTATACATTTAGCAAGACACAACAACGTTTACAAGTATAGCCGTGTACCTTTAGCAAGACATAACAACGTTTACAATTATAGCCGTGTACTTTAAGCAAGACACAACAACGTGTATAGGTATAACCTTGTACCTTTAAGCATGACACAACAACGTTAACAAGTATAACCGTGTACCTTTAGCAAGACACAACAACTTTTACAAGTATAACCATGTACTTTTAGCAAGACACATCAACGTCTACAAGTATAGCCGTATACTTTAAGCAAGACATAACCGCGTTTACAAGTATAGCCGTGTACCTTTAGCAAGACACAACAACGTTTACACGTATAACCGTATACCTTTAGCAAGACATAACAACGTTTACAATTGTAGCGTGTACTTTGAGCAAGACATAACAACGTTTACAAGTATAGCCGTGTACCTTTAGCAAGACACAACAACGTTTACACGTATAACCGTGTACTTTAAGCAAGACACAACAACGTTTACAAGTATAGCCGTGTACTTTGAGCATGACATAACAACGTTTACAAGTATAAACGTGTACTTTAAGCAAGACAAAACAACGTTTACAAGTAAAGCCATGTACATTTAGCAAGATACAACAACGTTTACAAGTATAGCCATGTACTTTATGCAAGATACAACAGCGTTTGCTAGTATAGCCGTGTACTTTAAGCAAGACACAACGTCGTTTACAAGGATAGCCGTGTACTTGAAGCAATACACAACAACATTTACAAGTATAGCCGTGGACCTTTAGCAAGACAAAACTACGTGTACAAGTAAAGCCATGTACTTTTAGCAAGACACAACAACGTTATAAGTATAGCCGTCTTTAACAAGACACAACAACATTAATTTTACAAGTATAGCCGTTTACTTTAAGCAAGAATTAACAACGACAGTATTCAAGGGATGTTCCAACATCGTCTGTGTTTTAGACATAAATCGAGTGTTGTAAGCGTGTTTCACAATCAATGTGATATAAGATAATGTAGGTGGCATTTCATTCAGCTCGTTTCGTGAGTAGTCAAACGTGCACAACCTATAATGTCATGAATTCGCGAGCTGATTCGCTTTAAAATATGCAGAGCGGAAAGTAACCACTGGAAAGTTTGTTCTGTATTTTTGAACCGTATTAATAACATTTAATTCTAGTCCAAATGGTTATAAGAAAAAAACATCCTGGCCAAAACAACCGTAACTATCGCTTTTATCATTTGGTCTAATTAATGGATAAGTCTTTTTTTTAGATTTATGAGTATCGAAAGATGTAGACAACGATTGGACTGCTTCAATATCAAGACTGAACTCTTTTTCTTCATTTCCCCCAATTGTAGTTTTAAGTAGAACATTATATAATCCGCAATACATACGTTATAACAAAAACATGAAGTACACAATACGTGCATTATAATATATATATATATATATATATATATAATCCGCAATATATACACCACTATAATGTGTTTATATAATACGCAATACATACATTATAAAATATACATTATACAATACTCATTACATTTATTTTTAAATGTGTTTATATAATTCGCAATACATACATCATTAAAAAATGCATCATTCAACACGTTAATGTTGCCCATAAACGCCTACAGCGAGATGGCTGGTAAGAAGTGAACAACACATCTGACTAAATATGCATTTATGCAATTAAAACACCTTATTCTGACACTACTGTACCGTCAAACATTGTCATGTCCTCTGCAAGGATAAACATATAATTTGCCGGTTTGATGAATTATAATATAGCCAAGATAGAGCTTATAATTTTGCCTAGAACGAAATTTATAGTGATCGGTGGTTTACTTAAACCAAATATATGCCGTACGTATATCAAATGAAGACGTATATCAAATCCAGCAGGTTGACCTGGCCAATTATTGTTCATCAAAGGGTTTCAATAAGTGTCTGCCCCAACCGTTGTCCTTATAGTATCCGTTGTCGTGTCTCACTATGCCAACTTTTAGTTTTTATGTAAGATTTTGAATTTTCAGCTCTCCTAAATTTAATAGTATCCACCTATAATTTATATAATATTTGAGCCTTGTGCAACTGAACTAAGGAAATTCAACAATATTAATTGGACAGAGATGTCCATTTTCCACACTTGTTGTAACAGGTAAGACAGAGATGTTCAAAAAAAGAAATGGTTAGTAAAGTGAGACTAAAATGTTAACTAAAATATCAAAAGGTTTGCAAAGACCGGACCATAGTATCCATACGGTGATAGCTACTTACCTGCGTCTGTAATACATAATGAGACGTTCCAAGAGAGATTCAAAATTGTTGACTCTGCGTAAAGTATCGATCGGGATCAGCCTAAGCATGCCGCGCAGGCTAAGCGGGACAGACACTGATCTCCTCCTATGGATTTTCTGTTTCAGGAATCATTGCTCTATACCCCCACCCCCGCGAAACGGAATGTGTCGGCCCGGATTGGCCTGCACATATTGCGCAGGCTGATCTATGTCAATACATTACGAAGAGTCCATGCTGTTGGTATTCTCGTGGAACGGCTCAAATGCTTAAGGTAAATGTGATCACGGCTCCAATATAAAATTGTAGACAAAGAGAACATAAATAATCTTGAAAACCTACACTAACCATCAACATCTTCCTCAGTGTTATTAAAATAGTATGGCAATTTAACAACAGAAACATTCGAAATAAAGTATCGTATAGCTAGTCTTTGTCGAGAAATCCTCCAACGACGTATAACTGTAAATCTTACGGCTGTCATTATAACAAAACGGATCAAAGGTATGGTGAAAGAAAACGGCTTCCCCTAACACTTGAAGTGTATGGACCATAACAACACAAAACGAATGAAATCTAACATAACTCATGAAAAACATAAATGGTCGATGAGACTTATATCAAACAAATATATAAACTATGGGAGACATAATGCTGACCATGAGTTTGGTATATATATATATTGCCTTAACGGTTTCTTTGTCGATCAATTTCTAAACATTACCTATTGGTTAAATTGGTTTATTTGACAGTGACTCATTGTATACAAAGAGGCAAGACACGATAAAATACTTTCATCTAAGGAAAGGGTTTTGAAAAAATATTAAAAGACTATAAATTGAGATGATTTAAAGTGATTATCCACTGTGGGCTACTATTAAATTTTTATTGGATTCTGTAATCAAGTTAAATATATACATACACTCCTGAAACACCTTTGTTCAAACATAAAAAACGAGATCTGACATAATTTAATCTAATTGCGTGAGGTATTTTTTACGTTTTGTGTCATTTTAATAAATCATACAAATAACGTTATTCTTTATTACAAACGGCAATCATGATATACAGGACGCCAACTAGACGTACCAGGAACAGTAATACTTGGCTTATATAAATTACAGTGTCTGGAGTTTGGGGATAGGGTGACGGTGTGTGTGTGTGGGTGGGGTGGGGGTCACTTCATCGCGTAAACATACGTATATCTGGTACTATACTGGTCGCAATTGCCCTATCGCTTGTATAGAGAGTAGGAATGTCTTGCTTTTGTTTAATAACACAGGGTAATACAGCAGGATCAAAAATGCTAAAAAGACAACCTGAGTTGTGGTCTTGTTTAATCAGTGGCATAATTACGTTCTTTTCATGGATATGAAATGGATGTTTTACCAAATAATTATGTTCCTACCGTATCATTATTTAGATATTGACATTTTAATTAAGAACAATGCTTTGTCGATAAATGCATGTAAATTGATTCTTTTCCTTTTGATTAAACGACAGATGTCAAATAATACTGGACAATATCCATGCTACATTCTAAACGCATGCCGTTATAAATTGTGATTTTCAAATGATAATTTGACATACAACAATCATGAAAGTTATTGTCCGTTGTGGAAGTCGACATCGTTTGTGATTAATATAAGCTGAACGCTTCTTTCGCCATCGATGTAAAATTGATATACTAATACTTATGTTTTCAATAGTATTGGAACATTGTTTCTATTCACCACTCATAGACCTGCAGATGACGGGCAAATGTAACGATCGATATGCCATGTCAAAGTCTGACATGGTACCAGCTTGCAAATAACAAATTGCAAAAGGCGATGATTAAATCACCTTTCAATGTGTCCAGTTGTCAATGAAATCTTGCTTTCGAAACATAGCAAGTAGGACACATTATTTCCACTCTAACATTTCCAACATACAGTCGACTTCGTGTGACCCAATGCAGCAGACAACCTTGAAAACATTGTAGGAAAATGTGTTTGTTTTACTTTGTTTATACATTGGAGCTCACTATTACACCACGGCAGGATTGCGAAAATGTAATAATAATGAACGTCCAATAAATCAAATGGTTAAATACAATCAATAGTTCACATCGGTGTTGCATTGTACTCTAGAAAGCATCTGTTTTATTTGTTATGTTTTGTTTGGCTGATTATCGACAAATGAACGGTGCTGAGCAAAAGCCAACCTTTGCGATATTTTACTTGTTTAAAAAAGATCTTCCCATGTAAAATAATCCAAATTGATACCTTCTATAGCTAATTAGCGCGTGGTGCAGTCATTTCCGATCTGGTTCTACAATGATCTGATATCGGTTGGTATTCGCAAATCGATGCTTAAATAGAATAAATACACCTACGGGGCTCCTGAGGCGATCCCGATACAATACAATACAATAGTTTATTGCGTAGTTTGGCCTCCAGCCCACAAAACACACACATAAAATAACATATAACTTACAATGTAGAAATGTGTAAAATCATATTGCTCCAAAAAATTTAAGGGCTTTAGAAATAAAGAGCTATTTTTTTAATAACTACAGGATTTTCATTTTGAAGTCTACAATAAAAAGTATATAATTGGTAAAGCATCACGTTCGTATGAACAAATCTCTTATATTCTCAAACTGTTCACAAATATATAATGCATGAAATTAATCCTCGATCACCAAGGCATCTTTTTCCATTAAATATACACAGACTTCGTCTTTCTCTTACCATATTAATTTGACGACCAAGTTCAACGTTAAGTGTGTGGCTTGAGCATCTAATTATAATATGTCAATGAGTATCCTCTTGACAGCGGTACCAAAATAATAAACACACCATGTGTTACTCAGGACCTAAAACAATCATAGTAAACAGGAAGGGGTGGGTGGTCTTGGGAGCGATTCGGGCGTGTGCAACTGATGGAAGTATAAACAACTTCTACCATAACATACAAGATATTCGATTGTAAAAAGTTCCATCAGTTGACACATTTTATTACGTGTTACCCAGTTAAAAGGGATCGGCGTAATACATAACGACTCATTTCAACACGATTTATAGACCTTTAATGGATTCCAATGCTTTGTCACGTGTCATCTTTTGACATTAAATAAATGTTTATTGGAAGTTGATGAACTATCTTGCGAGTCTGCAGTGTTGATAATACCCAAGCATTGTTCCAAACGATCATAGATAAAACTTGTTACAAGATCTGGAATAACCTGTTTGGTACTTAGCCGTTATCATTGGGGTTGGACTAATTTGGACATTGGTAATAACCTTAGTTTGTTATGCCAAACGTTGATTGATTGATTGATTGGGATTGAACGCCGTTTTCAACAATAGTTTAGTCATATCACGGTGGCCAGTTCACCTACTTGTGTGTTCTTTGGCGTTCCCACACCAGTTCTCCACACAAGATTCTTTCCAATCAACTAGCTCATTTTCCAGATAGATTGATAGCTCATTGGTGGAAGACGAATGATGCTTGTCACAGTGACTTTTGTCAAACGTCGGACAGAATGTTGGCCGAGGTGGGGTTCGAACTCGCAACTCCTAGATTGACAGCAAGCGTCGCTATCGACTTATCTACGTTTCAAACCAAATTAGCGGACAAAAACATATCTACAACAATGCATTAGCAAGTAATGTTATTTTATCAAGTTAATCCATATATCAGTTCGTTCAATACTTGCTTTTGAAATATCTCATTATGATATTACCGCTGAAGTTTCATGGCTTTGGTTTTGCAAATTCTTACCATGAATCAAAGAACTACAACTGAACAAGACACCCCCTTGCCCCTCGTGAATAATGCCATTAGTTTAGTTAAAACTTATTTGGTTTACATCGATTGAGAAACAATAGTTCAGCTTATTTTAATCACGCTCGATGTCTGCTTCTTGTTGACTAATCAAGTATTCACTCATTTTGTGTTGAAAAATTCCAAAGGTAGAACCTGCTTATTACGCTATTCGAACTGAGGACCTTTTGGTACGAGAGTCCGATGCTTTACCACTACACCACTATCTACTAGAAACATTTCAACATTTATTCCACGTAAATACTGATCATAATACAAAAACAGTCTTATTCGTGTAACAGACAGTTTAAATATTTAATGGCTATTAAATATCTGTATACACATGCGCCGTATACGCACACAATATGCATGTTCACGTCATACGCGCAGAGTGGCACTCTGTCATGTGTAACTCTTTTATGATTTCAGACATATGACTGATAATTCATGTTTTCATCACTCCAATCATACCATGCTTGAACATGCTGATCGCATTTTCTTTGATGTCACGCGCTCACGAGACTTAATTATGCTTAATTCGTTCGCAGCGTAGTCGTACCCCTTTGTTCCGAAAACAGTAGCACCGTTACAATTTAAACGTTAAATACAGAACACCTAACTGAATATTGGTCCGATTTGTCCTACCTGCAGCTACTAGTGCTGTTGTTAAACTACTTTAAACTAATTTAAAAAGTCTTCCAGATATACAAAGATTCTTAGAATTGAATTTCGAAATAGGTCGCTTTTGGTTTTTGGTGTCTAAGGGATGACTTAATAAGATAGACGAAAGAATGCAGACTCATAGCCAAGGGCAACATGTCTCACTTGCATACATGTCATGAACAAAATATAATGAGATTACTTTAATTAATATGAAACTCTTTAAACACTCCTTTTAAACAAAGTGCTGGTGGAAGGTTAATTAGTGCAAGTGAAGAGGGAAATCTTAATATGCTCCCACATACAATACATCTGCAGAAAACGAGTCTGAAAACATCCAGGCAAAACATGGAAACTCGATATTTATGAAAGTATTATCATTAAATAAAGTTGAACTTAATGCGATACAAGCTGTAATTGCACATTATAATGAAATTATCATTATAGAGTGCCACAATGTTTTCAATAATCTCAAATACATATGCATCAAAACGGGTCTGCAAGTGTGCCGCAGGACAGCTAGATATATATCCTTTATGAACCTATTATTTAAAAACATTTGCTTATAACGTTTGTTTTCCTTTACTCAAATATAGACGTTTTCTGACACCTCTGCTGCAAACGAGATTGAAATCATTGTGTCAAAGAGATAAATTGCTCATAATAAGCAAGTTCTTCATTTGCCACTACGATTTTAACTCTTTTACAATAATCCAGAGACATGCGTATTTATGTCTCTGTATAATCATACTATCGTTTATAGAGATTTCAATAGTTTGGAGTTGATCATTTCTAAGGAGCAGATTGTTGTATGTGGACAATAATTTAAATCGCCTTCGAAATAACGTAAGGAAAATAATGAAAATTTAGATCTTGCTCTACATTGTTCACCGTTCAATGATCAATGTTCGCAAACGAGGATCCTGGGCATCCGTAACCTAGTAAACTAGTAACATGCTAAATGCAATCGTTTAGCGCTCAGCACGCACGTAAATAACATAGCCAATATCGATATATAAAACGGGGTTTCTAAATGTAGTTTATCATCGATAAATCATCTCACCTGTTGCGATAAGTAAACATAATAAATCTGATGTTTTGTTTACTAATGCATGTCACCTGCATTTGTAAAGAGAAAACAAACAATGAAGATAAAGCACGCACACCTAGTTCTTCGACTCAGACGACATGGACATGTTTTATTGTGTAACAGCATTGGCCGAGATAACATTTCTAACTCAGTTTTGACTGAATCAGTTGTCATACCTATGCCAACGCTGGCAATGTTATTGTGAGCCGAGAACCGATAGCCCAGTCGATAGCGACGCGGGCTGTCAATGTTATTGTGAGCCGAGAACCGATAGCCCAGTCGATAGCGACGCAGGATGTCAATGTTATTGTGAGCCGAGAACCGATAGCCCAGTCGATATCGACGCGGGCTGTCAATGTTATTGTGAGCCGAGAACCGATAGCTCAGTCAATAGCGACGCGGGATGTCAATGTTATTGTGAGCCGAGAACCGATAGCTCAGTCGATAGCGACGCAGGCTGTCAATGTTATTGTGAGCCGAGAACCGATAGCTCAGTCGATAGCGACGCGGGCTGTCAATCAAGGGATTGTGCGTTCGAACCCCAGCTCGGCCAACATTCTTTTCGACATTTGACAGAAGTCACTGCGACAAGCGTCATTCGTCTTCCACCAATTGGCTAACACCCTATGTGGAAAAACATCCAGTTGATCGAAAAGTCTGGTGTGTGGAATACTGGTGTGAGAAGGCCGTGAAGCACACGAGTAGTTGAACTAGATGTTATAGTTGTAAACGGCATTAAACTCAAATCAATCAATTAATCAATCAAGTAATGTTATTGTATAGATATATTTTCAAACTGTCCTGAATTCCTGCGGTTAATAAAACAACCCATGTTTAACTAGTTCTTGAACATGCCTTGTTAAAATTAATGAATTCGTTGCGACCAACGTGGACCGAATGAATGTGCGTGTTAAAATTATTTGTCAACAGTGCTTTCTTTTCACCAGGAATACATCTCAAACAAGCAAAACCAATTTCTACCATTTACTCTAGTCTGATAATAGATGTGTTATAAAAGAAAGTAGAACACTATGTCTACATGCTATTGAAAGTGTATTAGTTTTAGATGCATTCATCAGAATGTTATAACTGTATTTATAATATCATGTTATGTATTATGGGCGTGAATAGAAAGATAAGGGTTAATTTAGTGTATGTAGAGACACTGTATCGGAGAAAAACACGTCCCCGGCTAATCATACGACAATTGAACTGCAAGAAATTAAATTACGTTATTTACCCTTTCCAAAAATACGAAATATATACTGCAGACGACTTTGAAAACGTCTTTGCAAGTCTATGTAAACATCTATAAATGAAAGTATAATTACTGAAAATAATTGAATACATTGTGGCTAATGGAAAAATTTGTTCATTATGAGCATTTCCCCTCTTTGCTAAAATGTATTTTGAATACGCGTCAAAATGCGACTACGCGAGTGGAAAATGACACAGTCGATAATACCGAATAGGTTACAGACGTGCAGGAAATTAAGTTTTAATATTACATGTGCATGTCGAGGTGTGGTACAGTATGGTATTTTTGTTGTTGAAAGGTCGTTATAATACGTCGAAATTCATTGATTAACTTAATCAGACGGATTTTGATTGTTTGCTCATATGTACAGTGTAGATCCTGATGAGCCTGTATATGCAGACAGTCACGTCAGAGTATTCACGTGACATGTAAACCCTAACACTATCCGCTGAGGTACAATTAATTATGCAGCCTTAATCTTTTGACTACTGCAACCGATTTTCGGATGCCTGTGTTACCAATATATATCCGAGCCAGTCGTCTGATCAGGTTCTATACTGTTAGCTGCTCCACTCAGCTTTTCAATCCAATACTCCTAGAATTGGCGGTGTATCCTACAATACAAAGCTTAACAAATCTTTGTTTTAAAACATCAGCCGTCCCGCTAAAAAAACCAATGTGGTATCTGCGTAAAGTATCGATCCGGATCAGCCTAAACATGCCGCGCAGACTAACCCAGACAGACACTGTTCCCCTCTTGTGTAGTTTCTGTTTAGGGAATCGTTTATCTATACCCCTATCCCTCGGAGACGGAATGTGTCGGCCAGGATCAGTGTGCGCGGACAGCGCAGGCTGATCTGGTCGATACATTACGCAGATGCTATAATGTTGGTTTTGAACTTTAATACAGATCAAAATGCGATACAATCATATATTCACAAAACCCTCGCAATTCAAATCCTCCTAATATGAGTTCAAATAACATTGAAAGAAGCAATAGACACATGTATTCAAACAAATGCATATGATCCGTCTCGCAAGAAAAAAGAAATAGTGAGGACTCTGCGTAAAGTATAGATCCAGATCAACCTAATCATGCCACACAGGCTTACCCGGATAGACACTTTTCGCCTCCTGTAGATTTTCTGTTTCAGAAATCATTACTCTATAATGTTATCCCCCCTGAGACGGAATGTGTAGACCCAAATCAGTCTACGCGGACTGCGCATGCTGATCTGGGTCTATGCATTACGCAGATGTCATAATGTTTGTTTTCTCGCGGGATTGCTTATATAACACTGTTTGACGAGTATACTGGCTCCTATATAGTTCAACGAACTCAAGTTAAACGCTATCGGAACAAGATTTTGCAACCTCTATTCAATTAAATAAAACAATCCGTTAATGTGAACTAATGCTATATAACGATGGAGAAAATGCAAACAATTTAGTTACGGGCCATTAAGTATGTTAAAAAAGAACATAGCTGATACACCATGCAAAAGGGGACATCTTCTGTATGTTAATATGCGAGCGAGCTTAGATAAACCTGTACAGAAATACGTGAAGTCTCTTTAAGCTATTATTTGTTTGGATTTTGACAATTCATATAAAGATCAAATGATGGAATGATATAGGTGATGACATGCTTTCCGTTGAATTACTATCATGGACTGGTTTAAGTCACACATATTTTAGAATGCCGTGACTCAACAAATAGTTCACATCTTTTACCCGTTCTGTTAGACTCGATTGCATGAACAAGGACAAATGGGTGCACTTAGCCAGTCGCAATTATACAGATAAAATGCCGAGCCAGATGGTAATAATTACTTGTCATTTTCTTTATTTTCAAATAGAATTAGACTCTCGGGGTCACATAACTTTAACGTTCGGACCTACGGTAGCTGCATGCTTAGGTGGTCATAAAAGATCCCATCAAGACATTAAGCTAACTGCACTTAACACGTATATATCGAGGGTTTGGCGTGAAACGCTTGTAACTAAAAACCCATTTTGAAAACCCTTGTTTAGGGGTATTTTTTACCCCTTTGTAAACACATGCAAATTTAGGTGCCATTGCTCAGAACGAGCAATTGCACCTTATTTTCCATTGTTTACCAAGAAAATGATTAAACACTTATAACGACTTAATGGCGAGTTGATTAACCTAAATACCAATTTTAGTTACAACCGTTTTCCGCCATACTTTATCTTGACGAGCAGTAACCTTATCCTTTATACGCAATGACTGACCGGTGTTCTACGAAAACCAACGTTAACTTTATTATTACACTTCTGGAAATATATTTACATATGCATCCATGCTAAGAATCCAAACGTAGACTTATTCACAGCAGTTCTTGAAACCCTCTTTCACTAATTGGCGAAAAGTGTAGAGTCAGATCAGTTAGCGCGGTTGCGCTGCCTCAACCTGATCTATGTTGATAGCACATTTCTTACAATTGGTTTCCGCCAAGTAAGGTCAATTTAAAATCAGGATATAAGCAACATAGACGAAGATCGATCCGCATGTTCATTCAGATGTAAAAGTGAGCTACATTGTTTTTTATATCATTCATACAAAAAGCAATATTTCCTTTTGCCATAATATTATCAAGTTTCGTCTGCTGTAGAATCGTCTAAAATGCGTCTCTACATATAGGAAACTGTTGCATTAATAACAACGATAATGTTGCCATGACCCCTTTATTTACTAAGACGTACGTACTTGACTTGTAAAATCATTTCATACCTAAACCCTATGTTATTATATCTATTTAACGACACTTTGTATTTTCAGACGTTTATGAGGAGCTTTCATGTCCGAGAGTTCTTAATTACTACCACATTGAGTCTGTTCGCAACATCACAATACTCACGTGTATGGCAATGAAAATGTAAGTATAGCGTGTTTAGAATTTAGTTACGCTTGTATGGAATAGGGCCCAAGACAAACCCCTGTCTCACACCTACCGGTTTTAAACGCTTTCCCCACATGCAGGTATAATTGCAACAGAGCAGACGATATTCAAAAACAGTGTGTCTGAGACAAAATCTAATGATATTTCATTTTGTTTGCATTCTTTCATTTAAAGATAGTTTTCATATTTTTGAATTGATGTTTACGAAGTCGTCTGCTCCAGATTTAATATATGCGGGAATGAGCTAATGAGGTCATGTTAGGAACTTCCATGAAAATTCCCATTAGGATTGCAGACACAAAATGGAGTGTACAGTGGATGGCAGAGACTATACCCCCACCCCACCCTCGTTTATTTAACTTGTTCAGTCCAAATGGCGGTGTAGATCTTATTGCAAACAATACAGAATCAGGTGAGTCAGCTCGTAACGACCTGAAATCAGCAGTGTTTGCCTTTATATATCAAGTTATTCCATATCTAACATGAAAAGTGGTGTTGCTCGATTTTGAACATGGATTTGATTTAACGCCGTTTTTAACAATTTCTCAGTCATATCACGGCGGCCAGTTCACCTACTGATGTGTGTCCTGGTGTTCTCACACCAGTACAACACACAACATTATTTCCAGGCAACGGGCTGCTTTTCCGCATAGACTTAGCCCATTGGTCAAATGACGCATGTCGCATTGACTTTTGTCAAATGTTGGAAAGAATGTAGGCCGAGTCGGGATTCGAACTCACGACCCCTGGATTTACAGCCCTCGTCGCTACCGACTGAGCTATTGGGGCTCGACTTTGAACATGGAAGAGTCTCCTATACGGATATTTTGGCGCTGAAATTGTTAAGATGCTGTACCTTTACTGCACGAGCAAATATAACTCAAGTGACAACGTCATTTGCTAACCTGGTTTCTTTTCGTATTTACGTTCATAGTTTTTTCCAAGGCAGACACTGTGAATGATCTAACGCACCGCTTCGCTTGGAACCAAACTATACGGATCGAATTTGTTTGGCGCGACTAGAGAAGAACTAATCATGTGCATGTGTTCTGTACACAACGTCGCATAAACCATCGTTCATCACCTCAGAGTTATTTCGAGTCGTTACTCTGGTTTCTTACACTTTACCTATTTCAGCCGTCCAAAGAGAAAAACGAACAGTGTGAACCCTGCGTAAAGTATCGACCCTGATCAGCCTAATCATACCGCGCAAGCTAACCTGGACAGATACTTTTCGCCTCCTGTGGATTTACTGTTTCAGGAATCATTACACTCTATACCTCTTTCCCCCTGAGTAAGAATGTGTCGCCGTATTAGTGTGCTCTGAGTCCGCAGGCTGATCTTGGTCGGTGTCTGCCCGGATTAGTGTGCTCTGACTCCACAGACTGATCTTGGTCGATACATTACGCAGAGTTCACCATTTTTAACCCTCTGAAGAAGATAAGATTATATATGTAATGACAGTACCGACGTAAAAGGCCTGACTTTTGTTAAGTAAACATTCTTTATTAATAAACCCTATTACAAATGAGCTGTCCCGCGATTAAACCAACGTAATGGCACCTGCGTAATGTATCGACCAGATCAGCCTGCGCTGTCCGCACAGACTGATCCGGGTCGACACATTCCGCCCCAGGGAAAAAGCGATATAGAGTAATGACTCCTGAAACAGAAAATCCACAAGAGGCGAAAATGTTCTCCCCGGGTAAGCCTGTGCGGCATGCTTAGTCTGATCCGGGACCATACTTTACGCACAATGTTGGTTTTTGTCGCGGGGACGGCTCAAATTGTCTGTGTGAGCGAGAAGGATTACGACTGTCCGTGTAATATCCGAAATCCGATGATAAATTGAATATTTTCGTATAACTCTAAGATTCATGTTGAGTTCTATTAACCCTTTCCAATATACGACAAGTCGGAAGCAGACAATGTGGAGAAATTCCAGGCAAGAACATGGAAAGAATACCTAAATGTAAGCGTAGGCATTGAATCGTGTTGAAAAACATTTG
>JAUELF010006568.1:0-18187 GCA_031471495.1 Clinocardium nuttallii
GAAATTGCACAAAACGTGCAATTTCTCCTTTTGCCACAATGTTTTCCACTTTTTGTCATAGGTTATCCATTCAATTGGGAAAGGGTTAAGGAACCAGTACATGAAGTACTGGTAACTAACCCAGAAAACTAAAAAAATGTTGAATGCATGGTTTATCAATGTAATACTATACAAACAAACAAAATCTCATATAACTCTTGTTTATGGATACTCAAAGACAACATCTAAGTGAGATAATTGTTATGAGAACCCAGAACTTTTGAGATCAAATAAGGATGTAATCCCTATCCACATATAGACGCTTTCTGTGGCATCTACAGCAGACGTCTTTTGAAAATATTGTGACAAAAGGAGAAATTGTTCAAAACAAGCAATTTCACCTTTTGCCATAATGTTTTCAACTTTTTTCATTAGTTAAACTTTCATTTTAAGAGAATTGACGTTTTCAAAGTCGTCTACTGCAGATTTGTCTAATGTGAGAAAGGGCTTAAACACTTTTAGGGACACTTTTCTAGAGGCATAGCTTATGTGTTAACTGTTTGTTTCCTCACAATATATTTTTTTTATTACCCTTCCAAACCCCTACTATTGAAGAATTGTCTCATTTATTACTCCCAACATCTGGTTTAATGACCCAATAAGGACAGAAAATATACCCATTACAAGTACAAAAGTGATTTTCTGATCTCTGTCCTTTGTTGTTTTACAGTCAGAGATAATCCTAAGTTCGATAGTAATACTATTTCCATTTAAGTGAAAATATTTTATGGAAAGATATTGCTTATTTAATTTAAACTTTTTTATTTTACATCAATTGCGAAACAAACTTTATGCTTATATTAATCACGCTTAATGTCTGCTTCCCTGAGACATAAGCCGAGCCCTGATAGCTCAGTTGGTAGCAACGTGGGCTGTCAATCCAGGGGTTGTGAGTTCGAATCCCAGCCTGGCCAATATTCTTTCCGACGTTTTGACTAAAGTCATTGTGACGTATTGGTCATTTCGTCTTTCACCAATGGGTTGTTAAACAGTCTATGTGGAAAAGCAGCCAGTTGCTTGGACAGAATATTGTGTGGTGTACTGGTGTGTGAAAACCAGGAAACGCATGAGTAAGTGAACTGGTCCTTGTGATATGACTGAAAAATTGTTGAAAACGGCGCTAAACCCCAATCAATCAATAAATCAACCTATACGTGTCAATGATGTAGACGTCATGATAGCATTGATCACATCCGTCTGGTTACAAAATAAATAAGAGATGATAAAACAAGCAAGTGATTGTGTAAACACTGTAATTGGTTTTGACTACTGTACTGTAGCTCTGAATCATTCACATTAGAATAAATTCAAGGTATTGGAGTAAAAGGAAGATGGTAAGACATACAAATATAGGGTGCCTGCGGTTCATTGACAAATGAAAGCAGTTTTATAACGAAGTTAAGCAACGCCCATGTTTCAATTTCATTCCAGTCTCTTGGAAAAATATAACATTTACGTGGCCATAAATGTTGCAAACATGTCTTCCTGAAGAAATATTATTGTCAGTTTAATCTAGTGACTGTATTACTTTCATAATTAGTAACTGACAATCGATGTAATCCAATTTAGACATTTCGTCACCATACAAATTCCAGGAATTATTCGGTCCTATCAGCAGAAAATAATGTAAACATGAGAATTGTATAGCATATGAAAGGCATTTCAGAGGTCAAAGCGAACTTGATTTTAATTCCAACGCAATGTTTTACTTGTAAAGTTTGATATTGACCAATTTACTCGTTAAATCAATTCAATATTTACCATTTTCGAATAAAGTTTGTGGTTTTCAGTGGTATCGACTCATCTTCCGTCAACCATATTAGAATATTGACTGGTTCCCAGTTCAAAACAAGCTTGTTTAATTGTGTGGTGTAGCCAAACCACTACACTCGTTTGACGCGCCCTTCTTCGTTCGCACTCCTACGCGTGCACCTATCATATGAAGCGGGATTAAAAAGTAAACGATCTTTAAGCCTTTCCCACTTACAACAAATCAGCAGACGACTTTAAAAAAAAACATCTAGGAAACATTGAGGAAAATTTCTGTAAGGAAAAGTTTAATAATTAAAAAGAGATGAAAACATTGTGGTAAAAGGAGAAATGCTCATTTTGAGCAATCCCGACGGTTGCCAGACGTTCCACCCCCACACAAAACTTAATTAATTAATAAAATAAAAAATAAAAAAACCATCAAACATACTTTAAATGCAAACATACTAATTACCTTTATATATGATTTAGCAACATTTAAGTAACATCATTTAAGAAAATTATTTTTTATTCGAAACCCTTAACAAAGTGTAATTACATTTAAACTAAATACATAAAACTATTCATACTTGTTTATCTAGACTATTATAAGGTGTAGTGACCCCTCTCACTTTCTATATATATAATAGATGTACAATTATGCATCATTTGGTTCAATATGTGAATTATGGCAAAACTTCGAGCAGAAGGTGATCATTCACAAAATCTATGGGGGAAATAGGATCAATGCACATATGTATAATTGAAAACGAATTCAAGCTGTCCCCCATTGCCGCAATGCTCATGCGGCAGAGCATACAAAACGGTGATGCCCCCTGCTAGAGCACCAATGGAAAGGTGTGTGTCCTGTATATACACAAGTATGCAGAGCAAATGTGTACGACAAGGGACTAATAATAAGTATTACTAGTCCACGGTAAGGCAAAACGGGAGAACGGAAGGAGATCGCGTCCTTTGTCAATATGCAAATTCCTTTGTACCCCTGTTATCTGTTATATATTGTGTAACTTTTGCCAGAGACATATAAATACATGTATTTATATTTCTCTGCTTTTGCACTATGTGCTCAAATGGAGTTCCTATAAAACAGATTTATGCATGATAGACGTTAATTATAGGTCTAGTCTAAGTTTGGAGTCGATTGATGTATATGAAGCTTTATTAGCGAAAAATATAATGTGGCACAAGTTTTATCAAACGGATTGTCTCCTGCCACGCAAGTATTGAAAATAAATAAAAAATTATAGTTATATTATATCACAATTATGACTGCTTCCATTGGCTTTTCAAAATCATAATTAAAAATTGTATGCGAAATAAATAAAAAATATTAATGCTATATAAATCTGAAACTTCATATTAATCCAACTTGATATAAGATCGGGCACAAGTGACAATCCATTATGACCGTTCAGCCATCAAGTATGTTATTTTAAGACGAGCAGATAAATCATATAAATAAACAAACGAAAAATACATGAATTATTGAAGAAATGAAAATAATTAGAAAGTAATTAATTGTTTAAGTACAATAACTTAACGTTAATACAATATCAATAAAAACATGTTGCTATACAAATATTTGTTTATGTTTTGGATATTTAACACATTAATTGGCAAGCAATTATTTACAAAGTCACGCTTAGCCGTTTTGTTAGCACGTTTACATAGTGACACGTACGTGATACGAGACAATTTACACACTTTCAAACGTGCGTGATGAGCCTCGGCCTTTTTCAAATATATATCACTCCGCTAGAGCGGGGGACCACTCGTTGAGTTCTAAATAGCCATTAAACCAGTCTATATTTTTCTTTAATTTATTAAAAACAGTTAGACATTATTTTTAATTTCATATGCATCACAATTGATGAATGTTCTATACTATCAATTCTATGGAATAAATAAAGTATTTATCCATTTATAAAAATAAGTTGAAAAAAATCTCATTCGTCCTTTTCCAACTTCCGGTTGACAGGCACACGGTGTGTTTTTGAGCTCTCTCGACAAAATGTTAAATTCCTAAGCTTATTGACATGATACATGTCATATGGCAACATAAATGTGTCATGTGTTATGTTAACTAACTTATATATTTGATAAAGCCCATATTTCGGCTGAATTGCCAATAACATGTGAAGTTCCATCCATGCTGTAATCAGTTTTCGCGTTTAGCATATTTTTAGCCACATTTCGACCTGATTGGCCTAGTTTATCGCGCATAAATATTTCTGGTTATGTTTCGTAGGAATGTAGTGCTTCATAGGAAGACCATGCATATCATATCGCCTGTTTTTTTCCTTGAAAATGCAGCTTTTCACTCTGTACCTTGGGCATGACTAAAAGTTTAGTGGGCCTGTCTGCATCGTCTACACGAAGTCACTTTACTGTATTGGTTCTTTTTGTCTTCATGGGTCTTTCCCACATTGGTTTACCTAAAATACGCAATGGGTTTTTGTTGAAATGAATTGTTAAATTATGATTATTTTCATTGTATCTTATTAATGCAAATTCAAACTCCATTTCACCAAGGAAAAATCTTAATTCCACAACATTTGTTTGACATTTCATTAATTCCCCAATATAGCTAGCTATTAAAGCAGAATGATCAAATTCTCCATTTCGCCTTTTAAATGACTGGTTCCGAAATAATAACTAATGCCATTATAAAACGAACATTGATATCTGCATGTTGCCAAAGTTGAAAGTTTTCATGTTACAATGGCCATATCATCAATGTATTAATTAAATAAATACCTATAAGATGATTCTGGGTTCTGTAGTAAGAACATCTGTCCTTGTTAAGCCCCTCATGTTTTTTACTAGATCTGGTGATCACAAATTTTATAAGTGTTATAATCAAAATAATTATCAAAGTAATTTTAATTTTGTAAATTAATATCCAAATATATAGGCTATAATCATTCAATATACGAAAACAAACATTTTTAATGGACAAATCCGGCCTTAATATCATATTCGATTTCCATTTCGTACTTAAGGTAAACCGTTCCCTCACGATGAAATTTTTAATACTCTCATAGTGACTAACTTTAGTCCAGAAATTTCAATGTGAAACAGGCTTTTAACCCATTGTGAAATTGCTCAAAATTAATTGCCGTGATTAATAGTCATCACAATAATACATAATGGGAAAACAAACAATAAAAGGACCTACAAAAGCATTAATGCTTATAAGTTGTAAATACAACTTATCTGGTTTCTATTACTACATGAACTACATGAACATCTAATAACCACTTGCGAAGTCCCAGTTTTTACTCTTCAATATTTATGTAAGCACACAATGCAATAATAATCTATAAAAAACAACATTTTATGAAAATTAGAGACAAGTTTGATGTAAAAATATGCTAGATTTTAAGCAACGGCAAAACAATTTGACCTTTTGACCTCCTGTGACCTAATTAGAGATACAACATTTGTATATTTATATTCATTTAATAGAGGGATTGTATACCTTACTTAATGTTGGATATTGACTGAGCTACACCTATTTTGGTTTCCCCTACCCCCAATGTTTGTAATCGGTAACATTTCAAGGTAACATCAAAATAAAAAGAATTCGGAATAGAGATGGCAACTAAGACTTCTTATTTCATAATCTACAATATACTAGGGTATCCAAAAATACCCACAGACCTTTCGGACCTTCTCGGTTAAATAAAACCCTGCTATCTCTTGGACTATATATGTATATTAAATTCTGTTCTAATCAGAAATTTAGGCCATCTTAGACGCCATTTCGAATTTTAGGACTCGCCAAATATTTCTGAAAGGTATTGGCAGTTTCAGAAACTACTGATACTGACATACATTTAGTATCTGACAGTCAATATCTACTTCTTCCCCTAAAAATATCCATTATCACCCTTCTTATATGTATGCTGATTGACTCATCTTATAACGCGCCTCATATAGATACATGAACTCAAGTGCGAAAAAAAGTGTTAAGTTCCATGGTAAGATTGACAGTGCACGTATTAAACTCTTATTTGTTAATAAGTGATTACTACTTATAGCTAAATGTTCACTTCTACTCAAATTATTACCATTTACTTGTTATACCAAATTGCTTTTAAACGATATAACCCAAAGATAACTAAACTAAACTACACTAATATGAAGGCATCCCTTTAACTCAGCGAAACTGAGTGTATTTGATCGCTAAATACGCACATTTGACAGGAAATGAGATATGTATGTAAACGAAGCATTAAATGCTTCTTCTAACCTATAACAATTTCTTATTATTGACAATATGATAAATTAGATGTCGAACAGATTACTGTAATTATTTAATGGAATTAATTAACACAGGAAATTATGTTTGATATGTTTGTTTACACTACTCGTATATGCCTGCAAACTGCGAAAAGGGACACTGTATTTTCCTCCCTTCTAAATCTGATTTAAACATTCATGACTATAGCAATACTAACCCGAATATCAGCAATAGTTATCTAATCAAAATCATTCTAGCTATATATACTGTTTATGCCAGCAACGCTTATCCTATCTCAAAATCAATAGATCTACAGTACAGGACACGTGATTAAATACAACTGGAAAAATATGGAGAGTTGTGTATTCTTTCAGTGAAATAAATATCGATGATTGACGTCATATGTTGTTTCCATTGATAGTCTGTTAATAAAGTGATATAGATATTCAGTCTCTGTACATTCATCTAAATGTGACATTAAAATCAACTGCAACATTGCGACTACTCATCCTTTTAGCACACATTTATAATACACGTATTTACACAATTGTATGTTTAAGACACATATTTAAGTCGTATCAAGACTCAGTATTTTCATACATGTAAATAATGTTAACACCTTTGAGAAAGAATAGTTCCGTAAATTGAAAGCTTATAAAGTTACTGCAAAAATATATTTACTCACTGTGAGTTTATACTATTATAATTCACTGAAAATTTTCTATAAATCATAGGTAGGCATAACATAATAAATATTCTTTATGATAATAACTCTTTAATTAACGAATTTTCGACCACTTGGTATTCATCAAGATTAAAATTATTCAACAGATATTTAAGTGCAGTCCATCTTTTTTCGAAGAGATTAGGTTGTCCACATGTGGTCTGTCCTAATCTCGCGCTCTCATGTCGTCAAATATGATATATGGATAGCCTTGCTTTAGTTCCACCCATTTATGGAACCTGTTTTTTTTAAGATTCAAACCTGGCTTTAATTATTTAAACACATATGGCATAAAACCTGGTATTCGGTGATTTTGTGTTAGGTAAGCATAAATATTAATGAGTATGGATACACGATGTTTACATAAATCGCCCGTTCTCTATCTCTAAAAGCTTAAATGCCATTTATACAAGTGCATGTATATTTACTTGATATCATATATTGCTGAATTTTGTAGTTTGCGATGGAAGCACGTACGGACCAGAATGTGTAAACACATGCGGTCAATGTCTAAACCCACCTTGCGACACTGTCGATGGATCATGTACAGCGTGTGCACTAGGGTACAAATTCCCCATGTGCCAAGGTAATATATATTTCTTCTTTACACATGTGTTGTACATTGAACATGTATAGCTAACCTGATTACATAGCACGCAATCACAATTGCTATTATAATGGAAGAGGTATACAGAGGTTATTGACTTTGATATTACTTATTAATTCATGTGTGTGTGATGCATGTACATGTGAGCGAAAAATACCACTATCGTGTTTTCATCTATTATGTGTTGTATGTTGATTTACCTGTTTCTCTAAAAGTCCTACACGTAGATTCCTAGGTAAGAGAGTTTATTATCCCATTTGCTTGACAGAGCCGTCATAAGTCTGTCACTAGCTAAAACATATAAGCTAATCGATATTCATTTATAGAACAACACTTTGCTTGTCTTGCAACGTTTCGCTATTCCTTGTTCAGAGCGGCATCACATCAGTTTGTATAACGAGAGGGTGGGTAGCGATATTTGTTTAATTGTAAAGTTTTGACAGTGATGATCGGTTTGACTCACTGTTCAAAAAGAGAATACAGATTCTCTTTGCACTTCTAAACACTTGCTTTTCAACGCGTTAATTTTTCGAAATTGTTTGATATATATTTACTTCACATACTTGCAGAAATAAAGCTTATCAAAGTGCTTGAACCAATAACATATACCGATACATTTCGAATTGCTTGCACTTACCTCATTGCAGAGTGTGACATTACTTATTACGGACCGGAATGTAAACAAAGGTGTTTCTGTGCGAATAGCGATTGTAACAAAAACTCAGGACTGTGTCAAACTGCTATATGCTCCGCTGGGTATTCAGGAGAGAAGTGTGACACACGTACGTATTAGTAACATAATGCTTAAACAATATTATTTAGTTCAATATGTAATTTGTTCATACAAGACAACACTATAAAAGTACATGTTTGTTTTATATGGACTATTGGCACAGACAGCATTGGGATATCTTATTTTATAACTCCTACCTCTAAACAAATATGCATACCAAATATATTGCAGTAAACAGTCTTCAGAAAGTTATTCCTGCATAAAGGAAAGGTTATTAAAATAAGGATGTAAAACCGTACATATTAATGTTATAAGGAAATAAACTTATATTATTGTATTGTTGTATGAATCCGAGCTCAAAGCCAGCATAGAATAATCGGCGGCATATCATTACAAAGTAAATACTATTCAATGTTTAAGAACATACTACAACGGTTTTCCTGGCAGGAGATGTTATGTTTTGAGTACATTATTTATTTTTGTTTGTTTTAATGTGTTTTCAATTGTATTTCAATTGTTGCCTTACATATCTTGGATACCAAGCAAAACAGGTTTGTTTATATAAGCATTTGTGACACAGATGTACTGATATACCTGTCGTACTGGCGACTGAGAAGAAAGCTTATAGCATTGCCAGGCCGTTGTAAGATACAATCTAGAAAAGAACAATATGGGCAGAAGGTTCGATTTTTTTTATTACACAGCGAGACGATTATGATATCTACCAAGTACATGTAAATCATACCTATGTTATGCTTTCTTTGTTGGATACTTTATAACAATCTGTTTTATTGTTGATAGCCTGCGATGACGAATATTACGGTCAAAATTGTAATGAAACATGCGGGAAGTGTTTTGGAGCTGATGTATGTTATAAAGATAATGGTAATTGTCCTAACGGATGTGAAGCTGGATATGGAGGGACTACATGCAAAGACGGTAAGGAATGTCTTGCGATATCTAAACAATGACACATAAGACGATATAAACAATATTAGTTCGTATACAATGACTTATAAAAAGGAATTTGGTTTGTCCTTTAGATTGTATTTAAAACGTACATCAATTAGGAATATGCCAAAGAAAGTATATTTTCTTTGGCATATTCCTAATCGGTGTATGTTTTAAATCAATGAGATATTTGCCAGATTGAGTCTCAGAATAATGCAACCCTTTGTTAAATTCTAAATGAAAAAGGAAATATTGACCAATGAAATTCTATATTTCTTGAAAGTAAGATATTAATACCACAGTCTACTCTTCGATTGTCGCAAAAACAACAGTTACACAAAATTATATCTTTGAACATAATTTAGAAACAGACCGCCAGACAACTATTCTTATGACGTTGGTTTTGTGTCCAGTGAATAAGGATGGGATGTCATTTGAAGCTAAAAAGCTTTCAAATTTTCCCCTTTCCAGATAGCACCTGGTTTCTATGACTTTCACCGAACAATAAAACTTTAGAATATGTAGTAGAGAGTCACTGAATAAACAGACTGCTCAATTATCTTTACATTTACAAACAAGCACTGTCAGCCTTTGTGATGCTGCAGCAATATCTCCGCAGAAAATAAATATACCGCGCTATTTTGACACTATTTCAAAAGTCGTCTGTTGCAGAGGCGTCACAAAGGTTTTCCGTATGTTGGTAAGGGTTGGTTTTTCAGGTTGATTTTTCAGAATATTTCTGAATATTTCCGATTAGCATAGAAAACATTGTGGTAAAATGAGACATTGCCTTCACGAGCAATGTCTCCTTTTACCACAATGTCTTAGAAAGTTGTCTCCTGCAAATGCATCTGCAAGTTGAAGATGCTATTCAAAAATAAAAAACAAATCACATTTGTCAGAAGAAACATTAGGTTACTCGACTGTTTCTGTAATAGAGGCAACAAAGGGTAATTTGTTTAGGCAGTGTGTACAAACCAGAGTATATTAGAGGGGGGAAACGTAGTCATTCCTTATCCTTGGTTATACTTAAATACTTTATTTAAACATTCAGAGAATTTTAACTATATTTGGTTATTCAGAGAAGAAGAACTTTATATCATTACAACTCTTTAAGTATCGAATTTTCGACCACTTTGTCTTTATCAAGATTAAAATTAGTTTCGAAATGAAATGAATTTGGTGATTTTATTATTTGGCGTGCTGAATTTGGTGGTCTCAGTCATTTACATCACGTGACTTCATCTGAAATTAGTGTATCGCAATTCTACCAAAAAGTGTACTTACATTGGATGTATTGTTTCAGAGTGTAAGGATGGTACTTATGGACGCAGCTGTCAATACAAATGTGGGAACTGTTTTAATAATTGGCCCTGTAACAAAATAGATGGTGGCTGTACTTCATGTGCTCAAGGATATAAAGGAAACACATGTGTTGACGGTAAATATACAATCGATCTACATAATCAAAAATGTCTCTTGTTACTTACAGATTATAGTGAGTCATTGGTTGCATTGGAATACAATATCATAATATAGTTATCATTTTTGTAAAATTGCTTTCATTTGTTGTCATTTATACAATAAATGTGTACATGCATTTTAAACATGAAAAAAAACCTTTTAGCTTATTTTAATAAAACCTTTTCCTTCGCATTGTGATGACAAACGCAATATTTTCGTCCGGTCACCAATATGCTATGTCTTTACGAGCCTTATAGCATTTTGTGTTTAAAATATGAAATATAATTGGGATGAAGTTTATTCGTTGAACTTATGTTCAGCGAGATAACATATTTTGTTTTATAATTTAAATTACTGTTCCTCCCTATTACATGTGTTTTACAGAATGTCTGACTGGAACCTTTGGTTTTAATTGTAAACAACGCTGTGGAATGTGTCTTGACGGAGATGTGTGTGGCATATATACAGGAGAGTGTCCAAATGGATGTACTGACGAATACAAGAGAAGCCAATGCTCTCAGGTGATACATCAAGATACTTCGCCTTGTTCAGATACATGTATCAGCCTACCTGTTTTCATAGGATCGTTGTTAGCAGTCATTGTCGTATATACAACTATTGTACTCGGTTGGCTGATATATCGCAGACTACATAAGAAAACACGGTAAGCATAGAGTTTGCGCAATGAATTACTCAAATGTCAAAACCCTGCCAAATGTATTACCATGTTTAGCAAGTGTTAGGTCGAAACCGCACATATGAGGTATGCAGTATGTTAATGCTAGTATATGGAGTGCAGAGAAAAGGCCACAACAACTGAACGTATGTGGCGGTTGTTTTGATCATTGCCATGGCGTTAAGCAATCACTTTTTTATGATTGAAATGGTTTATGGTGAAAGAGAATCACAGGACTAAGCAATCTGGTATATTTCTTATGTTTGGCTTTTATTTAGTATTTTTTTCTCGACAGGTTTGCTGTTTATAACAGTCCGTGTACACCATTTAATCCTCCATGTTATAGAAATAGTATTTAATATCTTAATTACATAACATATTGGTTATTAAATCTTATTTTAGCAAAGCAGATAACAGTGCAGACACTTCTATTCAACTACCAAACACACCATCAAATTATGACACGTTGAAGTTCGACAACCCTGATGGAGAGAGCATTTACACGGAGTTAAACAGGAGATCATAATTATAGGAATTATTCCAGCACGGATATATTCACCACCCAAACAGTTTTTCTTGTGTAAATATATACGTATATGAAAACACATAGATTAAATGAATAATTGAAAAAACAATGTAAGGAAAAAGAATTTAATTACGTTTCTTATACAACACAAGTATTACTGATAACGAGTTACACAGGATCAAAACAGTGCTAATATTGCATTAAATAATGTAACGTAATTCAAAACCACTTACCTGAACACATCAAATGCGTTTGATGTAATCATTTTATTTTGAAAGTTAAAAATAGAGTGATTGATTGAGTAGGTGAGCGTAGATGTTGTGTGAGGAATGTAGTGAGTTTGAGTAATGAATAGGGAAATAATGAATACATCAATAACGTGTTAAAACATCTGAATGATGAATTAACCTATTTAGAAACAAATCACAGGATGTTAGGCCAAAACAATATGGAGAACTTTAACATGTTAAAGATAGTTAATTACGAGCTTACGAATAGTATATGTGTTGCCACCATCAAATGTGGTGTTCTTGGTGCTGAACATAGTCCTATTGGTACATATTAAAAAAACACCTGTTTTACTTATTAAAGAAAACGTTACTTAATCTGCCGTTTTCAAGAAAAGAAGTGGTTATCATTTAAACTGCATATGTCGATGCAAACCAAATTCTGATGGTATTGTTGTTGAAGATGCTGACAGAGACCTATAGGTATATTTTAAATCCCCTGTTACTTATTACAAAACCTGTTACTCATTCGGCCGTTTTCAATAAGAAGAAGCCTTGGCTATCCAACACATCATTCAAGCCTGTTACTTATTCAAAAGCCTTTTATGTATTCAAAAGCATGTTACTTATTCAAAAGCCTGTTATTTATTAGGCCGTATTCCAGAAAAGAACATTTACCCTCACAAATATAATCCAAATTGTATATAACTTAATGTTGCCAACACAATATGGGATCCTATTGTTGTTGTAGAGACTGAAAGAGACAATCGGAACATATTAGGTGACTTGATACTTATTCAAAAACCTGTTACTTATTCATTACTTATTCGGCCGTTTTCAAGAAAAGAAGCCATTTCTGTCCCAAATATCAGTCACAATGCATATATATGTTTATGTTGCCAACAATAATTTTTAGGGTGTGGTTGTTGTTGTTGTAAATGATGAAAGTGAGCTTTTGGTACATATTAAATACCTTGTTACCTCTTCAAAAACCTGTTACTTATTCGGCTGTTCCCTGTTCCTTGTTCCTTATTCAAATTTTAAGTTGGTTAATTGTTCCTTGTTCCTTATTCAAATGTGAAGTTCTTTTATACATTACGTGTTCCTAATTCATTTTTTAATCAGATTTGATCAAAGGTACTGAATATGTTGATGTTGCCAACAACAATGTTCATCTTGTTGTTATTGTAAATGGTAGATTTTAAATCATCTGTTACTTTTCTAAAAGCCTGTAACTTCTTCTGCAATTTGCAAGAAAAGAAGTTTTTGCTATCACAAATACATTCAAATTGCATCTGTTGATTTTGCAAAAGACAATGTTGATACGGTTGTCGTTGTTGTAGATGCAAACAGATGCGCAAATAGTACATTTAGAAAAGACTGATATATACACTTTTTCAAAAACGTGTTACATATCCGTGACTTATTCCGCGGTTATCAAGATATTTGCATTTAAATAAAAACCTGTTACCTTTTCTGAAAATCCATTTAAACTACATACGTTGATTATGCCAACAACAAATGAGGTGTTGTTGCTGTTGTAGATGGTGGCGGAGATATATAAGTACATAGTAAATAACCTTTAACTTATTCAACTTCCTGTTTCTATTTCAGTTATTTTCAATAAAAGAATCCTTTGCTATTAGAAATAATTTTTCAAACTACATGTGTTGATGTTGCAACCACAATGTTGAAATTGTTATAGATGCTGATAGAGACCCGTTGGTACATTTTAAATAACCTGTTACTTATTCATAAACCTGTAACTAATTCGGCCGTTTTCAAGAAAAAAGGCCGTTGCTGACCCAAGTAACATTAAAGATGAATATGTTTATGTTGCCAAAAATAATAAAATAATGTTGTAAATGATGAAAGTGAGCTATGGGTACTTATTTAATCACGTTTTACTTATTCAAAAACCTTTGACTTATTCGACCGTTCCCCGTTCCATGTTATTTTTAATTGGTCAAAAAGATGGTTAGAAACATGTAATCCGAACAAGACCGAAGCTCTAATGTTTTCAAATAGAATAACTCCTAAACGTATTTGCTTTTTTAATTATATTCCAATTCAGTTTGTCAAAAGTCATAAAACTTACCATTCTGCTCGTCGGCTAATAAGTCGTTCCATTCCAAGTGTTTCATAATCCACCTATTCAAATTGAACTGTAAAGTTTGCTTACACACGGTAAAACGCCTATTATTCGGTTGTTCAACGGGACACGTTTTTCTGAGCTCTGATCTTTTAATAACGGAAATTTGAAGGTATTACACTGGTAGCATGCAAATATGAGTTAAGTGTTCGTTTGTAACGTATAATGGATCCGACATATTCGATTCTAATATTGTCTTCTTATGATAGTTAGCCCATACATAGTGGTCGTTGTCAAAGTTTCCAGATTCGTCTCCGTTATACAAATTAGAAAACTCGGATCTCCACGTTTCATAAATGCACTGTCCGTCATGAGAAATGTGTCGGTTTTCACCGATAACTTCCACTGGTATTGGCGTAGACTTTGGTGGTCCCAATTCATCAATTTCTTTTATAACCATATCCTCGATGTCCATTGCTTTTCAACGTCTATAAATCCGCTCCATTTGGCGTAAATGTTTATCAAAAGTGTCTCTTACATTTTCAAAATCATACCGTGTATTTGCCCGCTCATTCCTACTGTCCCTACATTTGAGGAAGGCATTTTCCTTTTCCAACATAGTTGTCTATATATTTGATAATGTTTCGTTCATATACGGTTTATGGTGTTTAAATCGTTTGCCTGTACCCATAGAAGAACTATATTTTGGAACTCTTTAGTCCATCCCATTTAGTAATGCTTCACAAAAACTGGATTAAACGTCATAACAGCATGGTCCAGCAATCGTGATATATGACCGCGAAATCCGTGTAAATTGTGATCATCAATAAGTGTTTGTATTTGAAGCACTTTCAAATCGGAACAGTGTTTATATAAATCCTGCGGCACACAAAAGTAGTCTACTGCAGAATTTCCTTTTGTTGACACGGATGTAAAGTCATCATTTGTTGAGCGTCCATTTAACACTCAAAATCTTGATTCATTTATAAATTTAATGAATTTAATTCCATGTTGCTTTTTAACAGAGTCAATCAATGTTCGATTTGGTATTATAGTCTATTTTTACTGGAGTATCTTGAAGATTTCCTATTATTGCATTGAATCTCCTGTTATCATCATAAAGTCCTAGTCATTATACATGTTTTTCAATGATAATATGTGTGCAAAGAAACTTTGAGCATTACGGCCACACAGTGAGTTTTCTGGAGGTAGATAGCATGTGAGTAATAAAATAGTGTGTTCCGTGGCACGGCCTGTTAATTTTATTTCAAGCTTATATCCCTTAATAACACTTAATTGTCAACAATATCTATTTCGTAGTCACTAATAATCGATGATTTGATGAGGAACCCAACACAAACGAATCATCACTGTGCGCGCTTTTGTAGTTCCTGTCGGTTGTGCCCGTACCAATTATATCCTTCAATTTGAATATTAGTTTCCTCGATAAAATGAGCCTAGTTTAAAGAAATTATGTCCATGTTTATTCCTTTTATATTGACGCATTGTAACTCGTAATTGTTCATCGTCCATCCACAAACATTTAAATGGGCTAATGACAACACACGATGAGACCGGGTTGATTCCTAACGACTGTTGTTCAATGAATAAGAACTGTTGTTGTTTTGTTTTTCTCTTATTTTGCCGTTTGAATCCACTATTAAATTGTGTCAATCAGGAAATTCTTAAAAACAGCTCTCTGAACGGGATTTGCTGATTTTGGGGTGTACAGTCTATGATTTAACGAGTTGAGTAAGGGGGACTAGTTTCTTAGTACGAGCACCTTTTCTGCCAATGTTTCGAAACTGATTTTCACTAACCCTGGTGTATTCGAGTAATTATTTATGAGTCTTTTTGCTGCGGTGATATGCGTATTTGAAGACACTTCCCCACCAAGAGCTTGGATAAAAGAGTGAGCTTTGTTAAAAAAAAATCTCACTCCGTATAACTCATGCAATTTTCGATTATTGTGAGGTAAGGGTCGTTAAATGGGTCACTAATAGCGCAAGCACCTGATGTAACGGTACCTTTACTCTCGGTATTTTCCAAGCGCGACTGTAGTTCCTGGACACTTTTCAATAGTGTATCAACCCTACATGTATATGTTTCTTTGTTTAGATCAATAAACATTTCTGTTTTCAAATTTCCAATGTTTGAGTCTATATCTGCCATGAGATTTGATCTTAGTTTTGTCTATTCTGTACTCAAGTGATTTTCTTAAAGTATATTGGTTTTTCCTAATTTCCTCAACTGCAAATAAAACTAAATCGAGTTTAGACGCTGTGTCTTGATACGGATGAACTGTATTTGACGCCATTTTGTATTGAGGATCAGAAGAGGACATTTTACCAGAGTTGTGGGTTGAGTGTGACTGACCGGCGGGAGATAGGAATGAATACATGTACTGGTATGTCCTAATATGTGTATATGACACTTTTTTTTGTCAGATTGACCATCCACTTAAACAGGAAGTGTTCCTACGTGTATGAGGTAAGTTTGCAATCAGTAATATAGTCTGTTTCAAGTGGTATAACAATGATGTGGTGTATATACATGTTTATGTCGATTATATCTCAGTCAAGATGATCCATACTTTAGGCAATCAAACTGTAATTATATACAGCCCTCCCCACCTCCCCAATCTTTGAAGGAGAGAGGGTATTTGGGTACCCTAAACAAAATGTGTTTCACTATTGTTAATCTTTAAACGCGGCTTGAAAGATAACACTTCAAATAGGCAGTGATAAAAACCCTTATATGATAAGGTCAATCTCACAATCCTTAAAAATATGCTATGTGCTGTAAATCAATCATATATCAAGTTAAGGTCGAATGACAAGGTCACAAGGGGACCATCCATGAATATGTGATGAGGTTCTAAATCAATCAACTAAGTTGTTGCTCCTACATAATGGTCATGACACAAGGTATACCTCTTAATAGTTTGATCGATTAATTGATTGATTATAGTTTAACTCGATTTATTAACTTATTGTCTTCAAAAAGTAAAAAGGTTCAAATGAATATTGCAAATTATATTTCAAAAGCGTCTGAGTATAGAGAATATTGTATTAATAAAAATATGGTGTTTAGTAATGACTAAGAATAATTTGCCAATGTTATTCATTAACCATGAGTCTTGGTTAGCTAAGCATAATAGTTCTTCTCTGACATATTATAATTGATTTTGTGTATTTGTGTATATAAATCATGTAAATGAATGTATGTTACGGCATTTAGCCATATTCTTTACGTGTATATACTTGTAAATGGCAAATGGGACTTATTTGCCGACTTTCCTGAATAAAATTGAGTTGAGTTTAGTTTAACGTCGTTTTCAACAGTTAAGTTGCTGTCATATCATGGCGTTCATATCTATAAGAATGCGTGATGTACCCTTTTAATGATTTGCTGCTGGGAAATTCCATATGCTTTCAAACATTTGGGGTTTTACGCCGTTTTAAAACATTATTTAAGTTATGTAACGGCTACAATTCACTTATGGATGATCCTTGGGTAAACAAACCATTACTACACTAGGAAATGTGCCTTGCCAAAGAACACTTCGTCATAACCATTGCACCGGGACACGGGACGCCGTTTCCTAATCCCCGACGCTAACAACTTGACCGCGGCAGATTCTTTTTAAATAACTATTTTGGCAGTTCACATATTTTTTTTAAACATCAGCATATAACTGAAAAGAAAAGTGTCTTAACAATACTTTTAAAGGACTGGAATTGCATCTTGTCACAATATAGGTACTCGCCATAGATCTTTAAAAGCCAGCCATCTCGATAGTGTAGTGGTAGATGTCCGCCTCGGGTGTAGGAGGTCACAGGTTCAATTCCTGGCAAGGTCATATCAGAGTGATGGCTTTCCTTCCTTGGCAGTCAGGCAATTCGACTTATTCGCTGCTTTTCCGGATAAATGGACCAGTAGTAGTGGTAACGACCTCAGAAAATATCGTGATATAACTTAACAAGAGGCCCAATTCTCTACTGGCATGGATCTTGAAGGCGTTATTGTGACAATCAAAAATAAAGACTGTATTTTGTTAACAAGCTATATTATAGCAATTTTGACAATTTCAAGGGCCGTAATCCAGTCATGCATGGGCGGATCTGGCTGG
>JAUELF010006677.1:0-18185 GCA_031471495.1 Clinocardium nuttallii
GCCTCAACCGGGTATCGAACCCGTGACCTCCAGATCACGAGTCAGATACGCTACCAACTGAGCTACCCGGCCGGGCTGCAACCAGTGAGGGGAGCTTACTAATGTTATGTCGCTAAATGCGCAAATGTTTTGAAGAAGGTGTTACAATCCATTACTCAATGCAGATGACATTTAAACGCCTTTGCAGCAGATGAATTTTGAAAATATCGCGTCAAAACGGGATATACTAATAATGATGACGTTGTAAACATTACATGCATAAAACGATTCTTGAATTGTTATTATTACAATTGTTTGAGAACTGTTAATAGGAGCAGACGACATATCAATTTTATCTGAAGGAAGCGGAAAAGCACCGTTGTCGTTCAACCATCAAGGCCCTACCCATGAAATTATGGACAATCTCTATATTAGTAACATAATACTTTAAAAATCGTGTACATACGAGTAATTACGTTTTGAAGCAATAGGCCTCTGAATTCACCTACCCGTACAGTGACCCCGAGTCATCCCCTAAAACACACAGCACCGCACTCATCATCACACTGCACACCACTCTTACATTACACCAACAACTCATCTACCACTCACACAGCACAACACTCAAATTATCCTCGCAATTCACCTCCCACTCACACGGGACACCACTTAACATCATCACACACCATCCAAATCACACAGCAAACCACTTACATTACCCACAGCTCACACAGCACATCACTTAACATCACACATCACAGCAAGCACAATACCCCACTTAGAATCATCTCAAGACACAACAATCACCCTCCCAATTACACAGCACACCATATCACACCAATCCGCGCACCACGACTCCGTCTTGATCAGCGTTTGTCAACTATCGGAAAGAATGTTGACCGGGCTTGGATTCGAACCCACAAACACTGTATTGACAAACCAGCGGCTCTACCGACTGAGCTACCTGGGTACATATATCATAAGCCCATCCGTACCAGGATAATGATATGAGTTTCAGTAATCTGTTTTGTGATATCTGCGACACAAATAAAGCTACCGTTCTGATTTTCTACATAGTGTTAAAAGCGAAAAGATACTAGTTAATATATTTCACCCATCACTATTTAATCTTCGCCTGTCTTCGTTTTAATTCGGCTGATTAGCCGTTACCTATGTGGTTATTCGATTAACTAAAATAAAATACGTTTAAGTAGGAGATTAACACATCACCGATCCGACAGCTGGGTTGGTAAGAGCAAAGAAGTTCCAAACTCATAGTTTACATGTCACGGGTTCCATTCCTATGCTAGGCATGCAATCTTGCAGTAACTCTTCTTTGAATTTAATGTGTACGTTATATATATATTAGAATATCTCTTTTTCTTTTCAGCATCTTACGTCTACTTACTTTTATACAGACAGGGTCTCCATGTTTACATTGTGACGTAAATGCTCAGGTATATACGTTGTGTGGTTCGTTGCACGTAGGGGATATTATGTTACATGTAATTTATTCTTTGATAGAGTTAATAATTATTAATTTCCTTATTATGCATGCCGATCCAAGATAGCTCGGTCGGTAAATCCGGGGATATTTGGGTTTGAAACCACATAAAAGATATTAATAAAAACATGTTGAAAGAGTCATAATTCACCATATAAAGAAACAAACTGGTGATACCCAATTCTCACAAAATGCATCTGAAAATTTCAAAAACATCTAGTCAAAAATATGAAAACTCTTTAATGAATTAACAATTGAATAAAACTGAAAACAGTACAGCAAAATGAGAATCTGCTAATGATTAGCAATTTCTCCTCACGCCATTTTGTTTAAAAGTCGTCTGAGGGGAAAGGGGAAAAGTGGTTTGAATATTAAACACAATTGGTATTGTAGCGGTCCGGTCCCAGCCTAGGTCGCCGTGTAAGATTTGACTACCTTAAGTATATTAAAGAACACGACGAATTTTGATACAAAGCACCAGACGCCGCACATGATTTTGAAGCATGACTTAAAGGAAGCAGCTGCAATTCAGTTAATTTGAATAACGTATAAACATACAGGATGTAAATATTTCAAACAAGAAGGCCAAATGACCTTTGATTTTAAACAAGAATACCAAGATGTGCCTACATTGCTGACCTGGCTACCATAGCCTATACTAAAATGTTACCAAGAGCAGAAAGGGTCAATTATTTTGATGTAGGGATTTGACGTTTTATATGATGCGATCTATGTGGTATTCAGCATGTGAAGTTAAGTCGTGAAGTGACAAGTTTAGTCTTGAAACCATTTGATTAACAGTTTAACTGCAACTATAATGTGTCATCCAAGCTGAAGCTTCTTAACGTTTGACCAATACACGGTGCTTAAATATTAACATGTATGATTAATTGAGCATTTATTGAATCGAAAGAAAAGGTTCAAATGTATAGTCAACATATAGCAAGAATACAATCGTCTGAATGAACAAACTGTATGTGGAGGAACGTTTAAAGTTTAGAAATACAACCGATTTTTTATTGATAGGCAATTTTTTGGCCGTTAACTAAACACTTTAAAACTCGTAGCCTAGAAAGTTTAGGAAAAGTGAAGTTTTTTTCAGGGCCCTAAATCAAACTATTAAAAAAGGCGCAGCCTAGGAAGCTGGGGAAAAGTTATTAAATGCAAATTATATGTGTCTAAAGAGTTGTTATAACGTTAGAATACATACGTATTTTGCATCTTTTTGTTTCTTAAATCAGTAAATACAATTTAATGAATTTATTGATTCATAAAGGTTTTTTCTTTTAACATACAACAGAGTTTTTCTTAACAATAATAATGTTGGTTTCTCCCTTTTTGATGACGTCATCACATGGAACACAATAACATATATCCCATACTGACGCCGCGCTTCCACGCGGCGTCAATAAACCTTGTCATAGTGACGGATGTACATGTCACTTAACAATTAGTATAATCTTAACGATCACCACAGCCCCTTATTCCGAGTTAAACTATTGAATTCATGTGTGTTTTTGTTCTTGTACAGTTTAGAACTGATATGATGTTATGGTTTAATCGATTATTCATTTTAGTGTATACTCAAAGTTTTGAGCCGAAGTTGCATTTAGTTCAAAGTCTCAAAGCCAGTCTAGTCACGTGTTTCCCTAAATGTTGTGAGATTTCTCACGACGTTGTTCGGGACTTTACTCGATTATTCTTTGGTGAGTGTCTCACATCAAATTCTGTGAGAATCACAGTAATCGGGGGACCACGTTAAGGTTTCATTGAATGAACTTGAACTGAATTAACTTAATATACCTTTGTATTCTTTAAACCTTTGGCTAGCAATCTTATACTTTATATTTAATTATCGGGTTACACTTCTATTGAAAGTAAGTTTCTAGATATATTATCATAAACATAGAACATGATTCCTATGGTTTACTTTAGTAAAGCGTTATAACGATTAAAGATTCTCTTAATTTTGGTAATTGCTTTTCCAACAATGTTTTACCCCTTTACTATTTTGGTGTCCACACATCATCGAATAATTACCTAACGACGGCACTCAGAGACAGGTATAGATAGGCAGGCGCATAGCTCGTAACCGTATATTACAAAAGGCATATTAAAGTCCCAAAACCATAGGGAACGGAAGCTGGAACAAAATTTGCTTTTAGTCGATCTTTTTATTCGAACTTGATACGGCAAATCAATCTTCTGAAGAGCTGTTGTACATGTATGTACCATACTTCTAGCTCACGAGGACTTGTTACACGACGCTCAAAAACAGTTTGATCCAAGTTACAGTCAAGCCTCTAATGTCGGTTTCTGTATAGCGCCCGACTCAGTTTGAGAGTATGATTAGTAAATAAAATCGAAAACATTATTGCAACTCCTTTTGTCACAATGTCTTCAAAGGTCGTCTGCTGCAGATGTGTCAAACTGCGTCTGTAGGTTAGAAATGGCTAACGGTTGATGACGGGCCATTACAATCCTAATATGAAAGTACAGGGGTATTTCGAAAACAATGTCCCAAAATCTCGAATGACGATTATAATGTGACATATCTTTCAATCATATCTCACATCTGCAGCAGGCGACTTTGAGAACAGATAGGCAAACTGGTTATAGCACAATATATTTCCAAAAGGTCTTCAGCTATAGCACGTCACAATGTATCCAACTTTGTTGTTAAATTTAAATTAAATTCGCACATTGCGTTGTTTGGGCGGACATACGTCAATCACGTGGTATCCGTTCAATATCCCGTGCAAAGAATCAGGTTCTGAAACTTTTTAAGATGCTTCAGCTGATAGTCAACCATTTTCTCTCATGACAGATGTGCAAAAGAAACTAATTTGGATACATTGTGGGAAAAAGTGAAATTGCTTACAATGAGTGTTCTTTTCTTTCGTCGATAGACGTTATAACGCCAGTTTTGACCTAGCTGTTTTAAACAGATCAAGATTGTAGACCAATCAAATGTTGTAGTTAGTGAATAATAGCAAAGAAATAAAGGAAAATAAACGTTTGATTGATTCATAGTTAAGTTGGTGATCCTACGTAGGCACTAATAAGGTGAAGTTTTAAAATGAAATGTTCTGCATACTAACCTTCAATTGTTTTCCTTAAGAAATAAATCTTAGTGAAAAGAATCAGTGAAAACGTATGTAATTTAATATTTAAAAGCAACATATTAATTATTTTTGAGACATGATAAGATTCAGTTCTTTATCGTCAATTTTAACTTAAACACCCCTTGGGAGCCTCGCGTAATCTACCGTACAGATATTTCTTTTTCAATATCTAAAAACAGTGAATCATGCATAAGCTACTATGCTTAGGACAATACAATGAAACCAATCGTTTGCGCTTAACACTTTCCAATATAAAGACGTTTTCAAATGCCTCTCCTTCGAACGACTTTTGAAAACATTGTGGCAACATGGGACATTGTTCATCATGAGCAATCACTCTTTTTGCTACAATATTTTCAATTTAATTAAACAATAATTGTTTCGGTTTCAATAGTTTTGAGTAAATGTTTTCATTTTATTTACTCCGAAAGAGCCTTCAACATTCGAGCGGCCATAACCTCAGATGTCAGTGAGTTCTCATTTGGTCACAGCCAGGGCACAATGGCGAGTCTCGACAGTGCACGAGATAATGTCTCAACACAACATAGGTGTATAACATGATATTATGACTTTGCTGCAACTATATATGTTCTGGAAGTAAATTGTAGTATAAATTAGTCATACGATATCATGCATAAATAACCGGGAACTGTGATTGATACTTCATTGTATAATGGTATTGTTTTCTGTTCCTACACAGTAACCGTGTACTGCAGCTTAGAATGGTTCATGCCACATCAACAGTCCAGCTGCCATGGATTCAGAGGTCAGTGAGAGCTCACCGTGTGACAACCACAGCCCCATAGCGAGCATCGACAGGGCAACAGATAACGTCACAACACAAAGTACGTGTAAAACATGATATTCTGACTTTGCATAAATACATGTTCTAGAAGTAAGTGAAATATTTTTGTCAGAACTATCTGTAATATAAAATTAGTCATACGTTATCATGCTAAGAAACACATAGAAAGTCACTGCTATTTGAATGCTCTTGTATCATTATCTAAATGTCTTTGACTTCAAGTGGTAACAATACGTTTAACTAGTATCACATATCAGCTTATCAATGGTACTTAGAACCGATCTCACATGATTGAAGATACATTGTTTTCATAACGATTTGATATTTCTTCATCATTTCTTTTTTTCCAGCAGAGGACAATGGTTGTCGTATTTGCCACCGAACCACAACATGCTAAATGGGAACTATTCGTCGATCACTGCTGGGTACTGGATCAGGATATATGAGCCGTCCCGCGAGAAAAACCAACAATATGGCATCTGCGTAATGTATCGACCAGATCAGCCCGCGAAGACTGATCCGGGGCGACACATTTCGTCTCTGGGGGATATGGGTATGATTCATAATACAGAAAATCCACAGGAGGTTAAACGTGTCTGTCTGGGTTAGCCAAAATGTTGGTTTACTCGCGAGACGGCTCATATTGAAAAGTCGTTGGAAGCAGGATACTACATACCAGCTCTGGCAAAGTGAAGATGACATTTGCATGCATTTTGTTAAGAATAACCTCAAATGCTAAATACTGTTTGTGTTTCTGACCTTACCTTTACTAGCACATTTTGATATACACAGTCTAGATTTCTAAAAAATATCTTTTCTTGTGGAATGGCAAAAAAAAAAATCGAAGTTAAATGAATCGCTCAGTTCTTACATTATTTGTAGCAATAGTTATACATCAATATATTATGCGTAGCTCATGTCATTCTTGACCTATAATTGATAGCAGTTTATAGGTTCCTCAAAACTAAATAAAAAACATGACAGTCCAGAGGAAATAATCTGGATTCTGGATAGTTTCGTTTCTTGTTTGTAATATTGACATCAAAATAAGTTACAAAAAGTTAATAGTATTAGTATAAAACTGACACTACTTTATTCTCAGAATCTGGTTGTATCTGGTTATATTGATACTTAATGTCAAAAAGCTTATCTGGAGCTCTGAGTTTCGGTGGTAGAAAGGCTAACTTCATCTCTGCTTTTATATGACTGATGTTTGAATAATGAGTGTTGAACCAATTGATGAACGATTAATAATTAGAAGTGATAGTTGCAGAGGAACAGTATTTTCTATGTTCACTCTGAACTTTAAAGTTCATAATCGATTGCATCAAATACACCTTAAATCGACTTTATATCGATCATATGGACACCACTTTGAACAATTATCATATTTAGGAATGTATTTAGAAATGGCTGAAAAATTAAGTACTACGTGTAAGGAAGTGTAGGTTCAATGCTAACCAAGTTTTAATAGTGTCTTCGAAAGTGCTACACACACAGTAAATAATATTATGTAATGAGGAATGTTATGTGGATTTGTATTAGTGTGTACTTTCATAACTAACCGAGCCGCGGTAGCTCAGTCGGTAGCGACGCGGGCTGTCAATCAAGGGGTCGTGAGTTCGAATCCTGGCTCGGCCAACTTTCTTTCCAACGTTTGACAAACGTCAATACGACATGCGTCTTTTGTCTTTCACCAATGGGCTAAGTCTGTGTGGAAAAGCAGCCAGTTGCTTGGGAAGATTGTTGCGTTGAGTAACTCTGTGAGAAAACACATGAGTAGGTGAACTTACCGCCGTGATATGACTGAGACAATTTTAAAAACGGTGTTAAACCCCAATCAATCATTCCATTCATAACTAAGTTATCCTGTAGGTAATGGAGCATGCAGAATAAACAAACATTCAAGTAGGATGTTTGTAAACGAATCAATAATGATGTGCAAAGTATAAGTCGTAGGTTTTATTTATGTGATTTAGAATAGTGGATATATTTCCTTTCAAGTAGATGCGCAAATATATTAAAACAGTATTCTGGCTATTGACGAAATGTAAGGAAAGATTGCTTTCATTGAAATTAATCGGAAATATTTATTTCAGGAGGAATATGTTATTCAAAGTGATACTGACTTCCTAAGATCGAGGTTTTTCTTGGGGAATATTTTACAAGGCATCCATCTGACATTTACCGGAGAAAGTAAAGTTTTCACAAGATTAAATTAATGCTTAAAAACAACCATTTACTCAATACAATTAAACTATAGCTTATAAATTTTGATTTAAAAATGTAATAGCCAAGGCCAGACAATTCGGCATAGTTAGTTGTATGACACTTTGGAGATGACAATATGTTTTATACCACACCAAACGAAGTCACCTCTTAGTCAGTCTGTTGTTCTGTCCAGTCTAGTGTGTAAGCTAATACAATCAAACGAAAGTAATTGTCAATGATTTGGCCAGTTTCGTAGTACATAATAATGACTGCACCATTTCAAAACAATATAGTCAATGTGTTTTATAAATAATTGCTCTGAATATGATCACATTAATGGCTCAGTAACTTTTGATGATACTTAACTACACAATATGGCTGCAAGCGAACACCAACGCCCGTCTGCTTGTTTATAAGTCTAAAAAAGGCATTACTGTTCAATTTGTATTATCACCATTTTAATTAACATTGTTAAAGAGACAGTTAAAGTTTGAAATTCTTACACACCATATTTGATAATTTAAATGTTTTGTCCGATATGAGTCAACCGACATAAATGTAAGTTCACCAGCCTGGATGCCCTGATAGCAGGGATAACCATTTAAAATTTTGTCACAGACTTAGTAACATGACTGATTTTAAATCCTTACAAATCTCACCACTAAAGTCCTCGCAAAGCTCATATTTGGACTCAGCATTTAATGGACATTTCATTTGCACTAAAAGCTTTTGGTGAAGGCAATTCGATGTAAGGGGTCAGATACAGAGGACGGCTTTGAAGAATCAGATTCATTAGTAGAGGACTCAGAACATAAAGATTATATTACCTCAACAGGAAGTGATGGTGAACAAGATAACTATTCTGATGAAATTCCTTCTCAAAATGCACATATACTATTCCCACGGACAATTATCTCGAATATCAGAACATTAATGACGTGGGTAATAAAGCTATTATATCAAACAAAATGAGTGAAAATCAATTCAACAATTTAACAATCTATGAACGTTGACACGACCAAGAGGTCGAAAGATGGCAAAAGAGTTTGGAATAAAAATATTCCCGTGTCTATTGTCATAAGCAGTTTCCAGAACTTGCTAGAGATTTAGAACAGATGCATACAAATGAACTTGAAGTTAAAAGAGCATTGGCATTTAAATAACGAAAAAAAAGGTTGTTTGTAATGAAGGATAAATTATACCACATAAAAGAAAAAACAACTGCAAGAGATTGAACACATTAAGTTCCCTGTGCAATTTGCGTTAGGACTTTCCTTGGTAACGTCAAAAACTGTCACAAAAATGAAAATCCTCATAAGGTTGCCAGTGCAGCAGCAATTTCAGTTTCAAGTGATGCAGGAAAAACGTTTCGAGAGAGGATTGAGACAGATTGGCGAATGCCAGTATTTGCCTCCTGGAAAGAAATGACTGACATTATTTGTGAAACACTGTTTAAGAAGCATCAGTTTTAATATATTGGCCAGAAAATATGAAAACTAGCACGTTTTTTGAGGCAATGATAACCATTGATAGGACGGTTATTACACAGAGGGACTGTATTTATTGCTGTAATTTCACAAATGCGTAACTAAAAGGAGAACGAGCTTGGCGTGCTTGGTGATTTCCTGGGCCATGACATTACACTCCATAGGGAATTATATCGTATACATCTATGGAAAAGAAAAGTATATGGGTCTAGACACAGGGATTCGACATAAACCATATATACCACAATACTATAAAAAAAGGAAAAGGGAGGACACTCTTTTTGGGGACTGAAAAAGAAAGTAAAATTGTTCCACGGTATCGATTCGTTTTAATCTAATTATGTGATAGCGGTACTTTAAACACATATATATTAACCTAAATCATGCGTTATTTCCACGAAATGTTGTATTTTGAACACTTTAAACCTATTTTGACTGATTCGAAGCGAAGTTTTACAAATCCTTTGGATGTCAGCTTCCGATTGAATCGGCACTGAATAGAATGGTAAGTTCTGATTGGTCAGTCGCATTCGAAACAACTCTGACATTCCGCGTGGTTGGCGGGAAATAGGTAACACATGCGCAGTTGATGTCATGGACGCCATTTAGTTCACAGTCCACAGGAATTCATAGTCACGCAAACTGCCATATAAAGATTACTTATTTTATTTAATATTTTCAAATATTCCCGCAACGGCCAAATAAAATAATTTAATTTTGTTTTATTTTTGACCATTGAGAACGCACCTTTTCATTCAGTTGGAGCAAACCGGAAGTTGACATCCTACGCAGTTGTAAAATATCGATTTTGATGTTCAAATGCAGTTATCTTAGCTGAAAGGCAACATTTAGGTAAAGTATTCGGCGGAATACTAAAATAAGCAAGATGTAAACACTGCCATTACACAATTCGCTCATAAAACGAGTTGATACCGGAGAAAATGTATACTTTCGATTTCAATGCCCCAAAAGTGTGTCCTCCCTTTTCCTTTTTTACAGTGTTACATCTATATGGTAATGTCGAACCACTATGGGTCTAGATGACATTTTTATTCATGAACATTTCATGCTCATTTGTTTTCTTTCTTTCTTCCACATGCATGTAATATTCCTTAAATTAGTAGTGTATTCTGGTGTTGATTACTCCTTTGTTGACATTATGCTTTTTTTATGTTACACTACCCTTACATCTGAATACACTCGTTGAACTGCTTTGACATAAAATGAGTCTTAAGACTTCAAACAAAAATATCACATATGTTAGGCATTTGTGGTCCAGTGTTGGTTCCTGGTAAGCAATGTGGATGAAGTGTCTTGCTCAATGACACAACGAACATGTTCCGGGCGAGGTCTGACTCAGGGACCCATTGATCTGCAGTCTGATGTTCTACCACTGGACCAAGCATGGTCCCTATCTGGACCAGTTATGTTGTTTCTTTTAGCAATACTTCATCCACGTAACTTACTACTGGTTCTCAACAAGGATGGCTGAAAGTAAGTCATTGTCCAAGTTGCGACGGGTTGCTGTGAAAAAAGTACAGAAAGAGTTCAGATTGCTCGTAACATTTCACCTTTTTATAGCTGATAATGCTTATGGAACAAACAATTAATAATATATTTTTTAAGTGCAACAAGTACAGAGCATTTTGCTGGATGATTTGTCCTCAAGTTACTACTTGGACCACTGTTCTACAGATTTCCATCTGACTGATCGGAAAAATATAAATATCAACACTGAGTGACCAACAGGCAAAGGCGGTCGATTTTACTTTTAGAAAAGCTGCTGAAGCTTTTGACTCCCACACTGAAAGCAATGACACCCTTCCACCAGCAAGAACTTCGTCGAGAACACCATAATATTCCACAGGCATCTCTGCCACTGTAATAAATATTTGTGCAACATACAGATAATTTGCTGCGACACTTGGGACCACTAAGAGACCGGTAAAATCGACTACAGTGTAAAATCAGGTAAATTGAAGAATTCAGTTATTGTCAGATACTTGTTTACTCATAACTGCTTGCAATATACTAGGTTAATGTTTTAACATTTTACTTAATAAGCATTTTATTGGACTACCAAATTGATACAGATATTTATTCACTTAATATTTGTCGTAACAGGCACTCTACAGTTCGATAGAAATAAGTGTTCAAGTCTTTCAATTGTCTCTGGAGTTTTTTCTTTGCATTTTTGAGCTGCTGAAACTGTAAAATGTCAATGTTCTTAAAATATTAAATAAATAAACAGGAAATGACCTATGCTTTTACATTATGGGGGCGCTAAAAAGAAAGGTGGTTCTCGCCTATTTAAAAGCTTTTTCTTTGTATGTAGTGCATGAGTTTATACAATATGATTGTGAGTTTCACTACAAAATTATCCTAACTGTACCCTATTTTTCTTTTCTCTCCAAAAAATACAGCTACATTTTAATACTCTGTTCGAGGCAGACTCCAATATTGGGGCTGTATGAAATATGAAGACAAACTGCTTTTGGGTAATGTGGAGCTTCTTTGCCTGCTCACGAACATTGTAAAATTCGAAATAACTTTTTTATGTAAACTGTGTACGTGGTTTCGTATTCTACTATGCTATGCCAGTATCCTGAACAGATTCCGAAGGAGTTTTATGCTTGAAATACTTAAAACCTTATGATTGTTTAGAGCAAAATTATTTTTAAAATCTAGTTCACAACCAACATAATTCATTTCAAAAATCCTTTCATACGCTAAATGGCAAGTACCACAGCTTTAACACATATGCAAATACTGTCAAGCTAAACATGTACCGTACATTGCAGCATTATAAACATTTCCTATATAAATATATATAGAACATGTTAAGAAAAGATGTATATTTTTTATTCCCGCTTAGTTTGTTTGAAATGTGATTAATAGCATATGAAAACGGTGTTGTGGTAGTATTCAATTAATGGAATCAGTGTTTCATTTTGCTGCGCATCCAAAGTCATTATATTTTGCCAGGATTCTTTAAACTCTAAAAATAGTTATTTTACAATGTAGGACTCGTTGTGTTTTGGAAATCACACGAACGACTCATTGATCGAAAATTAAAAACGAAACACTATGTACCTTATTGAATAAAATATGTTTTCCGAAGACTCTCATCATAATATTTGATAATACAACTTGTCGCATGAATTTAATTATACTATAACACTAATTTGATAGGATATGCTAAGAAATCCACTAAGTAACTTATTTGTATTTTGTTTAGAACACGACTTTAACGGCGGAAGAAAAACAAATTCTATTTGAAGCGGGTCTTGGGGAAAAGAAAATAACCTTTCTCAAGACGCTTTTAGAGAAAAGCTGGAAGAAATATTCCAAAGCTGGAAGGCTGTGGTGGGATTGAACTGCAAATATTAAACTGCTGGAACAGTACATATATTTCTTGTTCAATATATAAAATCAGTGAATTAGAATTTAAACGTCTACGGATGCCATTAGTTTGCCCTATGTATTCTGCAAAAAATATACCATTGGTCAGACAATTTGATACATAAGACACTACTGACATTTTCTTGGGCTCTACTATATTAACACTTACCAAGCAAGTAACCAGGTAAAAACATCAACATTGTCTCCAATTTTAATTAGGATTTAACGGATTAAGGGTTCATTAATCGCATATCACATCTCTTAAATAAATAGTGCCGTGTCTAGCTATTACAGTGGATAGCGCCTTTGTCTATTAATCTAGGATATTTTCCCACATGGGTTCGAAACCAGGTTCGGCCAAATTTCTTTATTACAGTTCGACAAATACTTCGTGCTCAGTGTCAGAATAATGGTTAGGTGAACTGACATCCGTATATACCCGAAAGGAAAAAACCTAGTTTTAAACCTGAATCTAACAAACCGATTGGTTTCCAATCAATTATAACTAAAAATGCTTGAACTTGAGATTTTTAAAACTTGGTAGAATCATCAGTAAATGACCCATATTGATTCTGAGGCCACCAAGTCCTTTAAATTAAAACAGTTTCTGATACATTAATATCTTTTTTTGGTTTTGGATTGTCAACCTCTGTGGGCACGTTGGTCATCGTTAAAGTACACCTGTTTACATTAAGGTCAACGCTCATTTTTAGTTGAAAAACAACTACCAATAACTAGTCTAAATAATTGTTTGGCCTAGGATGCTTAAACTCGGTAAGCACTTGTGTCATCAGCAGTAGATGATGCTTATTGATTTAGAGGTCAGTAAGTCAAACTGCATTATGACGTCACTGTGACCTTTGCAAAAAGTGTGATGTTCTAACAGCTCATTTAATAACCCCCACTGATGGCCAAGGGATTTAGTAATGATTCCATTACACTTTTGTCCGCTCCAAATTACGAAAACCAATTTACTTCTAAACAGCTTGAAACTAGAACTATCACTGAAGTTGATAAATATCCCAAAAACAGCACATTTACTCATGATTAGTTTAGCCCCAGATTATTATTATTCCCAGAATTTAAGTGTCTTAATATTGTCTCCCCCCAGTATACATGTTTTTGATTTTCTATCTGCTCCATATCTCAAAGATGGCTTGAAGGATTTTCAACAAAGTAGCGTCAAATGTTCACGTCATCTAGACAATGTACAGAACCCATGTCCTGTCCTTTCCAGATTAAGATCAAGGTCACCTAAGAAGGTCGAATATTGGAGCCTTGGTTCCATGTTAGCTCCATATCTCGAAAACGGCTGAAGGGATTTTCACTAAAGCAAAGTCTATTCTTCGCCTTATCTAGACAACGTGCAGAATCCCTGTCTCTGCCGCTCCAGTTGAAGGTCAGACCACAAGGTCATATGATTGAAACGATTGCATGTCCGCTCTATACCTCCAAAACGGCTAGAAGAAATTTCACTAAATTTAGGTCAATTTTTTTCACCTCATCTTGATGATGTGCAGAACCCATGTAACGGCCCTTCCAATTCAAGGTCAAGGTGACAACATGTTTCAGAATTGCAGTTAGTTGATGTTGTCTCCATATCTCCAAGACGGCTCGATTTTTTTAAACAAAGGTGAATCAATTGTACAACTCGGCTAGAAGATGTGCAGAACCCGTGTTCCGGTCATTCCGGTTCACGGTCAAACTAGAAGTTCAAATTGATTTTGTGTCCGTCTATAACGCCTAGTAGCGCCTCAAAGAATTTTCACAATAACTTGATCAATTACTTCAGAATTGCATATTTAGTTGATAAATTGTACACTCCATATTTCCAAGACGGTTTGAAGGGTTTTCGCCAAGATTAAGACAATTGTTCACGTCATCTAGACAATGTGCAGAACGTGTGTCCCGGCCCTTCCTGATCAAGGTCAAGGTCGCACCAGAAGATCAAATGTTTGAAACTTTGATTTCGTGTTTGCTCCATATCTCCAAGATGCTTCGTAGGATTTTCACCAAAGTTGAGTCACATATATACACATAAAAACGTTATGCAGTACCTTTGTCATGGCCCTTCCTGTTCAAAGACAAGGTCACATCAGAAGGTGTAATGTTTGAAACTGTGATTGCGTGACGTTCCATATCTCCAAGATGCCTCGAAGCATTTTATCAAAGTTGAGTCTCATGATCACCTCATCAAGACAATGTCCAGAACCCATGTTCTGGCCCTTCATGTTCAATGTAAAGATAATAAGTAGTAGTTTCTCCTTCATTCATTGGAATATTTTGAGAAATTTGACAGATATTTGAGGGGGAGACATCCGTTTTTGAATAAAAAACAAACTGTTAGTTCTTAATACTTTGAAACGGTATTGCACTAGAAACACAATGATTACTGTAGTATGTTGGAATTATATCGGTATGTGCATCAGAATTGTCATGGTTTGCAAACACAAGATATAGAATACCACCTCTACGATGTTTGGAAATTTAGATGAGTTGACGATATCCATAATATTGGGCCAGGTAAATCAAGTCTTTGGAAGCTTGAGTAAGTTTTCTCAAGTCAATATTCAAATCACCCATGACGTATGTTGGTATATTTTGAGGTATTCTCTGAAGGAGTTTTTCGAATTGTTGGAAGAAGTCCTTGACTAAAATTCTTGGGTTCTTGTATATTGAAACAACAATGATCCTCAAGGTCTCATCCTGGCTATGAGACAATAGGACCATCTGATATTCTATGTTGACATCGGGTATACGGTATTGTCGAAGCATTCTTAGGTCCTGGTGAATGTACATCAAGAGACCACCCTGTCTATGTTTGTGCTTGCTTTCTGTATGATCTTGTCTAATAGAGTGATAACTATGCAATTCTGAAACATGATCTTCTGCCATCAGCCAGGTCTCTTGGATACAGATGACATGGTGATTTTGTAGGTTTTATCTTTAAGATAGCAACTCATATGTGGTTTTATGGAGTTTATATTGAACAGCTGGAGCTTTAAATGTTCTGCAAGGCTTTTGTCAAGTGTTAAAGGTATAGATGGTGTGAATTTATTTTCTTGTTTCATACGATTTACTTCCTCAAGTGAGCCCTTATTAACTTTGATGAGTGCTTGTGAAACTTCTCCAATGAAATGTAAGCCAGTTAACTTGCTTAATCTGCTGACTGCTGTATAAAATTGACCATTGTTGAACCTGCCTTGGGTACAGATCACAGCTGTAGTTTCAGTCTTTCCTTGTTCTTTATGGATCGTTACACCCCAAGCAAGAGATAGAGGGAACTGGATACGCTTAGAAGTCACTTTAGAGGATCTTTTACCGAGATAAACAGGAACTTCAACTGTAGGAATGGGAGTAGATGTGTCGTCTGGTAAAAGTCCTCTGGAATTTAAACGTGCATTCACTCCAACACGCTCATCATCAAATCTGATGAGGATATACTTTGCCTTAAATGTTTCAGGGTTGAGGTCTGAAGTCCACCTGGGAATAAATCCTGTGACTGAACCAGTGGCAGAATTCACAAGGCCATCTGAGACATTAATGTTCTTTGTCAGGACTACTCTGGCCCCAATAGCTATACTCAAATCTGCTATAAGACCACCTGCTTCTCCTTCAAATGAACTGGGAACAATTCGTTTTGTTTGTTCATCAGTCTTTGTGTCTTTGGCTTTAAAGGAGAATAACTGTTTATTGAGGCTATTAAGTCTCCTGAAATTGTGATCATTTTTCAGTTTGTTAATTGTGTACATATGAGTACTGTTCTCTATATCTTCCTCAGATGAATCTGTCAGAATTCTTGATTGGAGAAGCTTAATGTCATTCTCAGTTTGTTCACCAACACGTAGCCTGTTTAAAAGCTCTGCAAATACAATATCATTTTTCTGGCGCTGGATTTCATTAAGCTCCACAATTTGGAAATGGTGTTTCCAAAGAGATCCATATATTGCAGCCATTTGATCTGATGGAGGTTGATAAATTGCTTTTTGTGCCACTGGAGGTAGCTGCAACAAATCTCCAACTGCCAAGATAGATACTCCTCCAAATGGCTGATCATTTGCCATAATGTCACAGAGTCTTCTATGAATGGTCAATAACATATCTGCACTAACCATGGATATTTCATCAATAATGATTAACTTAGCATTACCAACTGTTTCTTTCATACTAGCTAATCGTTCTCTTGATAATGGTATATAATCGTCATCTTTTCTGACTTTGACAGGCAACTGAAATATCGAGTGACATGTGTGACCTGCGATGTTATAGGCGGCTGCCCCTGTGGGTGCACAAACCAAGATATGAACAACATCTATCTGATTGTCCCGTTGAAAAAGTCGTTTTACTGTTTGCACAATGGTTCTGACTAAGAAACTTTTACCTACCCCAGCTCCACCAGTGAGGAAAATGTGAAATGGTTTAGGCTTTTGTCCTGTGTGTGAGAGCAGCATCGATGTAGCCCAAGTCACAAGGAACTGATGAAGGCGATATTGCAAGTCATTCAGGGACAGAATCATGGCTTTCCAGTCATGGTTACTGACGTCTTCTGTTGTTGGAATATATTCATGAGGCACACCTCCTGCATCAGCACCAGTATTGTGAGTGTCTGTATCATATGCACCATGGTGAGATGGTTCAAGTTGAGGACCTTCATTTGCTTCTTCAAGCCTAGTCTGCTCTGTCTGTGGAGCAATAGTTATCCAGTTGTCTTCATTGAACCCATATTCATCTATCTGCTCCAACACATCAGCAAGTTCATCTGCATTGTGTTCATAAAGTTGTTTGTTTTCAACAATAGTGTCAATTTTATGATGGAAACTCTCCTGGTAGGTTTCCATTAGCAAATCATTTACTTCATGTCTCCAGGGGTAGTAAAGAAGCAACTGGGCATGGAAATACTTCTCTGGATCTTTCTTCACCGACCACTGATGTGTACGGATGATTGCAGGTGTCCTTCTTTTCATCATGTATCCTTGTCCATTTTTCAAAGTAATTTTCTCCAATGTATTATTGGATGTGTGAATGTTATCATTATCAGTATTATCCTTTAAAGGCTTGTAAGAGGTTTTGTAATTTGTTGCAAATTCTGCAAAGCATGTGTTTTCAAGTTTGTTAGGTCTTGCTGAGTACCTATCTAAAAGGTTTGTCTGATAAACGTCTTCATCATCATCATCCATTCTTTGCAGCATTTCCATGAGCTTTAATAGTCTAGTACGATCGTCAGGCATATCTGTTGTTACAAATAGTACTTCCCTCGACCCTTGTGTGAGTGGTAATGACATTAGCCGATACACTGCTTCTTGAGCACTAACCTCCCTGTGTGTTAGAAATTTGTTGGCAACATTTCTCATGGACTTTTTTGTGCCCAAGTGTTGGGAACTTTCACTCACAGACTTGAGAACATCACCTAGAGTCTTTTCAGGCTTTGAGACATAGGATGCTAAGTACATGACACAAGAAAAAACATTTGTAACATACTGTACATCCAGATTTGCTTCCCAAGCTTTCATAAGTGTTGTGTTGTAATTATTTATGTTGATGGAAACTGGTTTTCGTTTTAATAACACAGCTGGTTGGCCACTGTTTGTCTTTATCCAGTGCAAAGCTTTGAGGTAAAGTTCTACTGTCACCTGAGCTTTTAATAATACATCAAGTAAGGAAGTAGTCTCGTC
>JAUELF010006787.1:0-18178 GCA_031471495.1 Clinocardium nuttallii
CCGCTTTTAAAACAGGTTTGAATTTTCACGTACTCTGAGAAGTCAAGGGGTTCCCTTAAATATTGTCCCTAGTATATACATATAAACGAACGGTAATGTAATCTGATAAACGGTTTTCAATGACAACCGAAATGATACTTTATGGGAATGGTTAATTTATATAGCGTAAGGCAAAACGGGATATTGTTGTAAAATATCAAGATTCAGACATGGTTATACATACACACATACTCATGAGACGTTCACATATTAGATTACATACATGTCTGTTTTGATGCGTGTAATGACTCCTTACAAACTAGAAGAAAAGAAATCGCCAGATGCGTCTTATATTCCTGAATAATGTGTTTTACATATCAGCCTACTTATCTTCTATTGATAAAATATATTATATTAATTCTTCAACAGGCCCAATCGAGAGTATGAGGGACGATTTTTGGAGAATGGTCTGGCAACAGAGATGTATGAACATAGTCATGTTGACCAACCTGATTGAGAATGGTGAGGTAAGTTATAAGTAGTAGGCCACTTGTCCTGCTGGAGTATTGTACACCACTTATGTACGTGTGTTCTAAACATGTGCGTCCACACGCGCTGTTGGTACAAATTTAAATATGCATTAAAGATACGTTTGAAAGTCACGATTATGCCACTGATTGATTGGACAGCTTGCTCGTGAGCAACTGCATGTCGTAAGGAATCCAAAGTCGTATATAGTCGTATGCAAGATGGTTACCATAGGTAAAATATTTCACACAATTTTATAATCCGGGGTTATTTATTTATATCCAAACCAATGTTATGTTCGATTATTTAACCTTCATTCAACAGTTTAAATATATAAACATATATCAAAGAGTGTTGAAAAAAAATCCTCGTGCCAAAGCATAAGTTATAAAGTTCATTAGCATTATTATTGCAGAATAAGTGTATTTTGTACTGGCCGCCCATAGCTGTAAAGACGGTGACATACGGTAAAATAACAATTACTCTGAAGTTTGAAAACTCAACTAATGATTATGATATACGTCATATGGAGATTAGAAAGGTACGTGTGTACGTCATTTAGACATTGATGCATTTGTAATGAACTGCTATAGTCACATCGTTTCCTGATGGTACTTATTTAAAACAAAAGCGAACGCATTTGAAAATGTTGAGCTGTCCGAGGAATATACAGAGATCTTAATCTCTATCTGATACAATATCTTTCGTTTGTGTATTTATTGTTTAGACAATTGATATGGTCTCGGACAAGATCACATATTCAAGTAGTATACATGTACAATAACATATAATAATTTTCTAAATTAGTTAACCCTTTCGCATATGCAAATTCATTTGCAACAGACAACTTTTTAACTCCTTGTGACAAGAGAAGAAATACTCATCCTCATGAGCAGTTTCCCCTGTTATCACACTGTTTTAAAACCCGTTGTAATAATGAACAGTGTCTTCTTTATTACAATGGTTTGACAAGTCGCCTCGCCCAAAGACCGTCATATGTATACAGTGCCAGGAAGAGTATCCACACATCGCACCAAAGACAACTTTCCTCAAACGGGACAAGTCGCCCCAAATGATCACACAACTTACCGCAAATTATTTGTACCATACGTTGATGTTTGTTTGTATCAGATGACTTTTGAATGCATTTCTTATTAAGAAATTTGATTTTGTGCAATACGTGATAGTAGATAAAAGGTTTATTTAGGTTTACCTTACATTTTGATTTCGACATAATTAAACGTACATTTGCGTATTTAGGAAGGAGAAGACGGTACACTGCCCGTAACTCAGTTTCACTATCGAGCCTGGCCAGATAAGTCCTATCCAGATAGCACATGGTCACTAATCAAGTTTTGGCTGAAGGTTGAAGAAAACACGTCGAAGGTGACCGGCAATGGACCAATTGTCGTGCATTGCAGGTAATTCACATTAGTAAACTTGTATATGATTCTTCAAATTACCTCGGATTGAACTTTGTTGATATAATACAGCATTACTCACATTGACAAACGTCTGGTTTCCCAAAACCATGTTTTACATGCATATGCTTCATATGCGCTTTGTCTCGTGATACGTAGTCTTATAATCCCTCCGTCACGGGATGATAGATAATTATGAATTGGGGTTCAACATATATGCCTACTCGTTAATATTGCAAAGATTGCATAACGGACTAAATTACAGACATACGGACAGTGAAGTATTCAGTGTGACCGAAGATGCACTTTACGCAAATGCATTAACATCCCATAATCACTACATGCGGCTTATATATACCTATGAAGTCGTCTATATATAAGAAACGCTATTTTCAAATGTCAATTTATTTTGGAGCAAAGGCGCTATAACTTTACAAACTGTGTATGTTATTCTATTCAGAATTATAAAACGATAATTATACATGGAATGCTACCGATACATACACGATACATAGGTTTACTATGTACGTGTTTACTTCAGTGCTGGTATAGGAAGAACTGGAACATATATAGCTATTGACAATGCGTACTATCAGGCAAAGAAAGAGGGAACAGTACGGATACTTGAGGTCGTAAAGTCGTTAAGAGAACAGCGTGTTAAAATGGTACAAACAAAGGTGAGGCGTTAACATGTTTGTGATGATTATTTATTTACGAACATATTTTATGAAAAAGAAACATGTTTTGTTATTATTAAAATATACTTTAGAATATTTGAGCAGTTCTCAATAAGCAAGTCATGCACGAACATCTATTTCCTAGACACGCAAGTCTTTGATATATTAAAAGTAGGTGACTTGTGAATAAATGTTTATGCACATTAATGAACAATTCCGAATCAAGTATGACATAGACTCGTATTAATTTAGTACTATGTAAGCCACGTTACGCGAAGACACTTTCTGTAACGTAATTATATCCAGACCAGTATGTGACTCTGCTCTCTATATAGTCATTCAATCGTCTCATACTGTTGTATAACCAACAAAACGGACTACAACAAGTCGATTCCAGGTAGTAATGCATCTGCGTACAGTTAATACTCATGCGATCCTGTGTATTCGCACACGCGTACACGGCCCTTACTGTCACTATACATCTGACTTAATCTTAGATGCATATTTCGATAAAAGACTCAGAAGTTTAGGTCAATTTGTACAATATTGCTTTACATTCCTACACTCCATTTACAGAGTATACGCGACAGATCAGTATTTAATCTCATTATACTTGCCATATTTTTAAAACTCAGAATATAGAATTGCATTCGGCATAGGTGTTCTTATGACTTTGTTTAAAGAAGAGAAAACGTACGTAGAAGGATTGTGTACGTCTTTATTATATTCACTTGTGTAGCTAAACACGTTTCTCATTTCCGAGCTAATGTTTATGCCAGGTCAAATACAGCTTCTGAAGCTGGATGTGTTATTCAGCTTAAGAAAGATTGTCATTGGATGCATAGTTCTGGCTTTTTTGTATTATATTTTGCCGGACAGTCAGGACTCTCATTGCTTAATTTCGCTTAGGTTTACTTCCATAAGTGTCTATTCTTTCTTGTATGAACTCCAGGACCAGTATGTGTATCTTCACGAAGCCGTCGCTGACGCCCTTCTATGCGGTACCCATTTCGTTTGGTCTTCGCAATTTGCAGATGTATATGAGTATCTTTCTCAGAAGGAAAAGGGATCACACATGACACGACTACAGAGTCAGTTCAATGTACGTATATACATGAGAACCTTTGGGAAACTGTTTGACAAATATTGCTTGATTGGGGTTTAACGCCGTTTTTAATAATTTCTCGGTCATATAAAGGTGGCCAGTTCACCTACCCATGTATTTTCTGGTTTTCTCACACCAGTAGTCCACACAACAATCTTCCCAAGCAACTGGCTGTTTTACCACATAGACCTAGCCCATTGGTGGAAGACGCTATCGCATTGACTCTTTTCAAACGTCGGATAGAAAGTTGGCCGAGCCGGGATTCAAACTTACATCCCCTAGATTGACAGCCCACGTCGCTACCGACTGAGCTACCGGGGCTCGGCAAATATAATAGAACCTGAGAAGTGACAATGTTTTAATCTTGCTTAGAGATGCTGAATGATGACTCTTTTTATTGATAAGATTACTAAACATGCTTTCGAGGAAATATAAGTAGATTTTGTTCGCGTTGTATTAAATATTTAACTTTTGATTTTGTAACTCGACATTTTTTTAATTATGTTGAAGTTCGAATCCCGGCTCTGCCAAGTTTCTTTCTGACGTTTGACAAAAGTCATTGCGACATGCGTCATTCGTCTTCCACCAATGGGCTAAGTCTATGTGGAAAATCAGCCAGTTGCTTGTCAAGATTGTTATGAGGAGTACTGGGGTGAGAAAACCAGGAAACACACGAGTAGGTGAACTGGCCGCCGTGATATCAATAATTATGTTTAAAGTAAAACTTTAGCCATATGCCTTGGTAAGGACAATGTTTTGTGTTGACCTAGTGTTAAACAAATGTATATACTTGTTAATTGGAAGTTGACTGAGAACATATCATTAGTAAGGACCGACTCTGATATTTACCGCTCATTTAGATATTATTTAGCAAGACTCTATATGCATTCGCGAAAGAAAATATGAGTGTTTGGTAAACGAGAAAAACAAGTTTTAAAGAAACAAGTTAAATCTTTTGTTGGTAATAGTCATATTAAGCAATTTCTCCTTTTCTGAAACTGGGTTCAATGTTTTATATGTATAAATGTCGTCCGACAAGAAGTCGTCTAAATCAGGAAAAGCGGTAATAACCGTTATTCTCTTTTCATTATTTCACCAAACAGATTATTGTTGATAGTATAGCCGATAAAAGATCTGTTCACATAATCGGAGAAGACGTTGACAACGAATATTCAAATATCTCCATACTCAAGCAACATGGACATTTGACAAGTAAGATTCTGTGATTTTCTATCGTTCATTCTAGATTTAAAACAACCTCTGACGTTGCACACTGAGCGAAAAGGAGAAACTACTTAACACATATCTTAACATCTCTCTCTTTTTCAAAATTCAAATATTTGGATGCTTTCCTTTGGTGTTTTCTTGTTGGGTATACCCAACATGGATACGGTTCATTTCGTAAATAATCACCCTTTTACGGAATGAATATCATTAATATGCTAATTAGATACCCATTAGAAAATGATATAATTTTTTTTTTACCAAAGTGTCTTATAAGGGCGTTTGGTGGGCTTTAGGAGAAACACCGTACCCAACAAGTGTCTGTTCGTGTGCTCAGTGCAACTCACTCAGTGTATTACATCATTTGATATAAGAACACTTTATTATTTACAGCTGTTGAATACAGACCGAAATCCAAGAGTCTTGTTTACGTTCAAGAAGTAGGGGCTTTGATTTTACAGGTAAACGAGACCATTTCTAGTTTAGGTTTCTACAAATACAAGGGATACTCCTTTATTTTTGGATAATAGCAACACAACTTATTTTGCGGAAGACTTATAGTCATATCTAAACATTTCAGAACACAATGCCGATGGATGTTTACAAAAAAGAATAAGCCATTACCAGATTGAACTGCAAACCGAGGAATACATTTCCAATATACTATTGACTTATATCTATACCATGTCTGGTATATATTTGCATATATATCCTCATAATTTAAATACATAAATTAGCACCTCAAAGTGAGACAAGAACATTGCCACTTCTCAGGTTCTTACATGTTTTTCGATCAGTTTTCAAAAGGTTCTCATGTATATACATACTTACGTTGAACTGAATCTACTTACGTATTTGCACATTTGAATGAAAGATTTCCCTTTAAGCTATATTCTTTTCAAATATTTTCATCAGTTACATTTCTATTATTAATATTAATCATACAATTCAGTATGTTAAATAATTCAAAAGATCACATTTAGATCAACACCTGTAAGGATGTTTCGAACACGACATTTCAAGTCCTTGTAATCTGTGAATGCATTGCTTCAAAGAAATGTATTTCGGACGAAGAAATCTAAAAATAACTTTCATTTATATTCGATCTCAGAGCCACGAGGGAAAAGATGTATTCATTGTTTGTAAGTCTCCTACAGAGTCCCGAATGACTGAGTTTTGGTCGTTGGTCAATGAGCAGAATGTCAAAACGATCGTGTCTTTAGTTGATGTGTCCATCCCATCCAGTAAGGTGAGTTCACTGAGAAAAGGTTCCATTATAAGTTATTGGCAAATAAAACGTTTGCACAACACACACATACACATTCAAGAGGTATACTGATTAGAAATTGACATATATAGTGTAGAATTGACCTAATCGCATCGATGATTGATCGAGCAGTAGAAATGTTGTTTTCAGCTTATTTCAGTTACATCACGTCCAAACTTCACACATTTATGAACCATTGGTTAACATAACGGAAAAAGTGCAAGGCGTTGGTATTATCCAATTGTATTCAACACTGGCGCCCGGTTCCAAATACCTGACACTTACTAATCGACCACGGTATATTCCCGTATAAATCGGTAGCACAATGAGATTTCCCTCTAAAAAAGGAATTTCCGCTTTTAACATAACGCATCTAAATGCATGCATAAATATTACATCTGTTTTCAGAAGTTGTCATCCCTTGGCTTGGAAAACAAGGCCGTTAAAGAAAAGTTTGGTCTCTCTTTAGCAGAGGAGAGAACAACTTCAATATTTACGGAAAGGACAATTAATTTGAAGGATTCGACTGTAAGTATTGAATGAAAACTTAAATAGCTACCTAATTACTATGTCAATGTAAAATACACGTAGTGGCAATACCTTGTCATGAGTGTTGTTCGCAAATGAAATATTTTAGATAGAATTGTCTCATAATGGGTTGAGATTATAAATATTACGATGTCATTTGTGAACAATGACAATAAACCTGCATCTAACACTTAGTATTTCATCCATGGTTCACGGATAAAACTCTTTATATGAGTTACTGCTGTATCGCTAATCTACTACAATGCTGTAAGTGTTTCATTGTAAAGGAAAGACAATTATTTATCCAAATCAGTCAAATAAGATGCTAATATATACGTCTACATATATGTCAATGACTCTTTTTTTCTCTAGTCTTATTATCATGACACATTTCGTTTAACATTGATTATAAATGTTTATTCATATTACATTCTTCTATAATTCATTAACTACAGATCTACTAAGGACATGACATATTCAATTCATCTTATTTCTCCCTTTTTTAAGGATGACCTCACGATCTCCCACTTTGAATATAACAAATGGGCGTCCGGCGACAATGTTCCAAAAGACCCAAGCTCCATGGCTCACTTTGTAGAAGCGGTTCTGGACCGCCAGCGACGTCTCAATGATACCGAACCTGTTCTTATCTACTGCAAGTGAGTAATATCCCATGCAACACGTTTAAAATACTGATCCGTGGCAATCGACGCAATGTTCAGTTGTGTTTTAAACTATTTTAGTTAAATGTAATAAATATCCTCATCAAAGCAATTGTTGAGAAACGTTTCATTGATTATATTGATTGCAATGTATTTATACACGTATGTTGTCGAAGCGAAGTCAATCATTTAACAGTATCGATACGTATAATTTTATGATTTAAAAATAAAAAACAAATATCGATAATATAGTTTCATTATTTGATCTACTTATTAACATTATCATCATGTACGACACATAAACTTAGACAGAACCAAGAAGTATTAAAACGTACTTCGCGGCTGTCATATTTATAATATATGCAACACCTGGCAACTAGTTGATATGTGGTTTTCTTATCTGATTAATGAAGCCAGGTAACTCATTGGTTGATGCACTGTCTACCATGATATGACTTAAATATTCTGGATACCGCCTCTACGCGTTAATCAATCAATCGAGTTTATGTTCCGCTGACCATCTCATGGTTACATACCCGGTCCAATGTTAAATTTGGCCGACTATTCGATACACACATATGAGCAGCGTATAGAGATTATGGGATATTAACACGTCTACAAGAGCCTTGTGTGTTCGACATGCAGTTTAATCCGAAATTGTTCTTTTGAAAACAAAACGTGGTATTATAGCAACATTAGGTTTATACCAATTTGCCTTATTATGATCTTTATACATGATAGCGTTTACCTCATGGGACTGGCTTAAATGTAATCCTTGTGTGAGACTCACAATCGCATAGGTTACTAATAAACAACATCTAGTGACTTAGTGTGTTATCTTATTCTGAATTGTGTACGTATTATATCTATCAGCAATGGAACCCAGCGTTGTGGAGTGGTGTGTGCCTTACTGAGCGAAGTATACAGGATGAATAGAGATGGCGGCCATATCAACATAATTGAAACAGTCAAAATGATGAAGGAAAGAAATGATGACATCATAGCAAATGTTGTAAGATTATATAATGTTTATAGGTTTTCATTTTTATCGTAGAAAGGTAAAATGATATACAATTGAAGCTATCGGAATTGACAGCATAACGGTTACAACGCTATAAAGTATGGGTATTTTGTAACGATAGACTGTATGTTATGAATAATTAAACAACGTCACACGTTATTAACCAACCTTGGCCATTACGATTAAATTACATAGATAAATATTCTCTTTTTTGGGTCTTTATTGTTCTTACAGCTTATACGACAGGGGATAGAAAAGACATATAGTGTCATTATTGACATTTGCTGATAAGCACATATTGATTAACTTGTCTCGTGACTCATATACAGATATCAAACATTACTATCACATTGAATTAATAATTGACCTTTTTAAGTACATATTGTTACAAAAGTTTCTCATGATGGCTGCAGATGATGTTTGATGAATCCGCTCCCTAATGAAAGTAAACCTGTTATCAACGAGTCCTTAATACTTTGTTATCGTTTTACAGGACCAGTACGTGTTTATCTATGACGTCATCCGATCACGTGTTCAAGACAGTACTTACCAGAACCAATGAAAACACTCACATTCCACGATACCAAACCTGGATTGCTATTCAGTTTTGTTATGAACAAACACAGTTGTGTTCTAGTTGTCATTGTATTCTCTATTGGTTATATCTGACCTGTATTCCTGTAAGGTGACGAATTTCTGTTTTTCAGTATTTTCTTATCGAAAAAAAAATGTTTAAACAAAAGCAGATTTACGTCATTTTACAAAAATCGATAAAAGTTTTAAAATACGTTTATTTATTAAATAGATAAAAAAGAGAATGAAAGGAAACAGTTCTTTTATATAACTTGTCATAGGTATTTACACAAACAAATATTAAAGTTTTTAATTTTCATGTCAAAAGTTAATATATATTTTTAACTCGAGCACTTTTTGAGTTTGTATTCAAAACTTGAATCATTTGAAAAAGAAAATTGTATATGCGTAATACTCGTATTGTGTTAATGTTTTATGTTTGGAGTATATACATGTACATATGATGTTTATAAACTTACCAATACCAAATACAACATTTTTTTTTAAATCAGAATTAACAATCGATCCAGTATGTATGAGACGATACGATACGATGATCCTTATATTCATCCATAAATAACAGTTTCATTTGTTTTGTTCATAATACTATTGTTACACATTATACTTGCGTTTCATTATCATGTGTTGACATATTCAAAATTTAATGCACTGGATAAATCGTCAAAACAAATTAGATAAGGATAATGTTTCATACATATTTGATACATATTTGATATGTATACACTTCAAAATAAATGTAAAATAATAAATAAGGCCATAACTTGGGCACATCACAGGAACACCAACGATTGTGACTTTGTGACAAGCTAAACATCTAAAGCGTCTGCAACATCAATATTGAAATGTTTTAAAGATTAAAGATTATTAAAATACATACAATATAAGGAATTGAAATATTAAAATACTAATATATTACATACAATAGCATAACAACTATACAGGATTTACAGAACAGTCATAATTATTTGAGTATCGGTTGGATACAATTTAATTCAACATTTCTATAATGTTGAAAAGAAAAAAATCAAAAAAGAAGGTACATGTATGTATATCTTATGGCCGACATTAAACATACATAAATACAAGCAATGAATCAAATATACAGACAATAATATTTCAGTTACATGTTGTTGTTTTTTTAAATCAAGTTTGTTTAAGAGTTCAACACATGTATGCATAAGTAAATTATTCTATTATGTACAGGCATGCGTTGTACTATACATGTAACATTCTGAACACATAGGTCGTAATACATGTAGGTAGATCTTAAGTAATTCTACATTTTATGTAAAGATGTATTGTACTAACACAGACCAAAATGATGGAACGCGAATTTAATCTAAGCTTTTCACTTTTGTTCACGAAGAGAAATTCAATCTAGGTTAGAATATGTACGGATACAGTCATTATGGGTTGGGTGTTACTATCATTGTATATTCATTCAATATACTATGTCACTGGTCTTCGTGTGTTTAAAACGTTGTACTTTCTCACGTCAGTCCTGAAAGGTTATCCCCCTGCACAGATACACAATGTTGAAGTCGTGCTATCCACGATGGAACTTTTACAAGGTAATCTTCCATTGGTATACCGTTGTGACACTGGCAAATGAAAAAACAAACACATTTTAATATAAATTACTCGTACTCTGACAGCATTTGTCTTAGCAGGAGAAATAGGAAAATAGTCTACGGACTTTGGTCAGGGGAATAAAAGAGATGAGTTAGCTTTTACACATGAATAAACTGTATGTCTTTAGACTTACTTATGTAATGATTTGACATATTTAAAGTACTTGATATTTGTAAGATTGCCTGTGATGCCTTAGAGGTCAGGGAATGTGTACACAATGGCTTCTTTAATGGAAGAAATGGTATATACATCCTTGTTGTCGCTTTATTCCCCCTTTGAGACGATAGTCTGATTTTAACTTACTAGGATTACAATTTTAAAGTAATACTCTTGTTACACATTATACTTTCGTTTCATAACCATGTGTTGACATATTCAAATTCTAATGCACAGGATGAATCGCAAAATGAATCAAAAAAGAAAAAGATACATACATATCCATACATTTCAAAATCAATGTAAAACAATAAATGAGGCCATAACAGCCACGTATGTTTTGGGTACATCACAAGAATACCATCCTTTGTGACTTTATGATAAGCTAAACATGTAAGGCGTCTCACAAATTAACATTGAAATGTTTAAAAGAAATATAAAATCTACACAATGTTAGGAATTGAACATTTCTTTATTATTGTAAATGTATTTTCTTTCCAAAATATAAGGTCAATGTTTGTATAGATTATGGCCGTCATTTAAAATACATAAATATAAGCAATGTATCAACTATATAGACAATATTGCTTCATTAAGAGTTCAATAAATGTATGCATAAGTAAGGTATTATATTGTGTACAACCATGCATTGTGTTATACATGTAACCATATGAACACATACGTCTTAACACTTGTTAGTTGATCTAAAGTAATTCTACATTGTATTTAGAAATTTATTGTGGTTCATTACTAACACAGACCAAATTGATGGAACTCGGATTTAATCTAAGCTTTTCACTTATTTCACAAAGGGAAGTGCACTTTAAGTTAGAATATGTAGGGATACATTCATTATACGATGGGTGTTACTACCATTGCATATGCAATCAATATACTATGTCACTGGTCTTTGTATGTTAAAATGTTCTAGTTTCTCACGTCAGTCCTTCAAAGTTATCCCACTGCACAGATAAACATTTTTGGAGTCGGGCTATCCACGATCGAACTGTTGCAATGTGGTCTACCATTGGTATACCGTTGTGACACTGGCAATTGTAAAAACAAGACCCTTCTATTTAAGATACTCGTACTCTGACAGCAATCGTTTTGTGGACTGAAAAATAAAAATGTTTTAGCTGTATGTCTTTAAACTTACTTATATATTGATTTGACTGGTGTTAAGTACTTTATTTTTTAAAAATTGCCTGTGATGCCTTCTATGTGAAGTAATGTGTACATAAGGGCTTCTTTATTGTATTGACGAAATGGAACATAACATATTCGTATCGCTTTATTTCTTCTTTGAAACGATATGAATAAAGTCTGATTCTTACTAAGCCGTTGCTCATTATTTATGCTTCGTTGGGGGAAAAAGTGTAATTGCCAGTGAGCATCACTTAACTTTTACAAGGATTACAATGTTTAAAATATTTTCAGTTTTAGTATGACACACTTGAAACACTTGGCTTGTGTTGGAGTTCCATCAAGTACTAAGCTTATTTCGTTGTATTAATCAGAGCTAGTTAAGATATGAATTGATACTAAGATACTAATTATAAAACGTTCACTTTGTTGCTGCTACAGGTCAATGATCCCAGCCACAACTTTTTCTTAATTTCATTATAGCATTCTCATACAGCCACTAGTCGTGTCATTCCATATTAAATGCCGTGGCCATTAATTAACGGAATAAAATGTGATATGTGTATTTGATAACTTTATACAATTCCCATGATCTAATGCAATGTTGTTTGTACGGAAGGTTAAACGTGACATAATGTTTAAAATGTCCCTCATATAACCAGAGCAGCTTCATGTGTGCTTGAAAATAATGATTTAAACAGGGATATTGCACACAAACAGAAGATAAGCGTATGACGCGGTTATAAAAGCACTAAACATAAAAAAGTATTGAAATGGCAAACAACACCGCAAATGACGTCACAAAGGAATATACGACATATTATAGTGAAGACAAAATAGTAATTTATAAACCAATGTTCGATTAGGTGAATGCTTTTCTCCGCAGAATTCTCAGACACTAGTCAATGCCTTACTTGAAATATTTTACTGATCTAATTTTGGATCAACATGAAACTAGGTCAACGTAGTGTTGAATACAATGTAATGCTATTTTCTGTAAACCAGGTTTACAGGTTTGAAGGAAAACTGAACTTCTATTTATTATACATTCATATAATTAGATAATATAGGTGTTTATTCTTGGACGTTCACATTTAAAGGACAATATTACGCCACTTCAATATTCTGATATGCTGGCATCAACTGTATACATACTATAATACTCGAATTTTCATAAACAACACACGTCAATATTGTGTGAATGCACTGTAAATATGTGTTGTGAAGTAGCACAATGTGTATCGTTAGGAAATGAAAACAGCATCTGAAAATTTATGACAATGCCATTTCGTAGTCATTAGTAAAGTTGACAATCATGGCATAATAGCTTGTATCCCTGCGATTAAGATAATCAAGACGATATCAAAGTTAGATATTATGTTAAAAAGACAATCATGTTCATCAATTTGCTACCGAGCATTATGATATTTTCGTTCTGCTATTTATCCAGTTCGCGAACTTTACCAAACATTTGAAATGTGCTCTTACTTGTTTTTATACCAACCAACCCGCTTGGAATTAGTTTAAACTTATTTATTTAACATCGATTGTGAAACAAGCTTTAAGCTTATATTAATCACGCTCGATGTCTGCTTCCTGGATACTTAACCAGTACTCGCGCCGTTTGTGTGGAAAAATCCAAAAGGCAGAACCCGCTCACCACGGGACTCGAACCGCTTGAAATTGATAACTCAATTATTCGTAAAAGCTTGCGATATCTTATTTGGCCTTTGTATTTCAGAAAAACTAACTTACATTAATAAAAATAAAAGGCATTTGAGTGAAAATACAGAATTCAAAGAACTCAAGTTTATTTAATGTTCAAGATAACTTTTCGCAAAGATTTAACGTCAAAATGTTATCTCATGTTTCAGATTGTGTTTTATGTTATTGATAACTGTTATATAAGCGATATATTATTTTAAGTTTTGTTATTAATACCTTAAGTTTGGAATATTTTATCAATATGTTATCTTCCCCAAATTGCCTCGCTAAAGATTCTTTATGTTCTTATGTCAAGGTATTACACAGATTTTATTATAATCAGCTTTGTCTCACAATAGTATAGTTTCTTCATTTAACAAGTTTGACAAGAATAGTTGTGGCTATCAATAATGGATATTACATATAATTTGAACGTCGTATAGAACTATATTGTGTTTGAAGCAAACCATTGAAAAGACACTTCTTCGATCGAATAATATAATGTATAGTCTTACCATACTTAATCAAAACAAATCAAACGTTCCAATAATCAACTATATATGATACCCATTACACATATATAGTTCGTGATTTTATGTCATTTGGAAGAAGCCTAAAGTTTTTTAAAAAACCCACTTAGTACAAAATACCTCCGATCTTCAAAAATGTTGTGCTTTTCTCTCTGTGTGTTTATATAGTAACTAGATATTAAAGGCGACTGAAATACTATACCGGATTTCTTTCGTATGCTATGATTGTTTCTTATATTTAGAAATACATATCTTAATGGATTAAAACCATGAACAACATAACTTTGCGACTTTAGAATCGGCTGACCAAACATTGACGTGTGCAAAAACAACGTCGTTTTATTGTACGGAAAATATATTTTCTAATTCGTGTTAACCCTCCCATTTCCACATACAGCAAATCAACAGCCGACACATTTAGCAATTTGTAGAAAACACGTATGACTTTTCGCTATAAAAACATGATTGATTATTGAAAACAGTTGTAAACATGCTGGTTAACGGAGAAATTGCTCATGATTGAGCGTCTGTTGTAGAGGCGCCAGATAGCGCCTGTGTGAGGGAAGGGGATGAAATCCCGAAGCAACTTGTTGTACCTTAACGTGTGCAAAAACATTTCCTTATTTGTTTTAACACTCACATTCTGACAATCGGAAAAATTGCTCAGGATGGACCGTTGGTACAGAGGCGTCAGATTGCGTCTGTCTGACGGTTGAAATCCTGCAGCCACTGTTTGACCTGCTACAGTTGTAAAATGGATCAATTGTGAACGATTATTCCACGAACATTCGATACATATTTTATGATTTCACGTAGTTTTGTACATGTTAAGGTTTATTTCTATGCAAACCATTATTTGGCATTGATATTGCATATATTGCTGAGAAATAGGGACTGAATCATTTTATTCGCATTCCAAGACCATAATACAAAATCAAATAATTATATATAGTTTTACCAAAAGAAAATTTCTGTTAATTGTTGCTTCTTTCAGATTATAAATAAACTCTAATCTTTGCTTTATATTTTTTGTTAGTCCTTAATATAGCTTTTAACTAGGGATGGAAACGAATAATCGAAAATTCGTTCTTTATGGTTGAATATTCGAATGCTATATCATGATTTTAATATTCGATTTAAATCAGGAGTATTCTGAAATATATATATAAATCAAATTGAGAAAATTTCAAATCTTTACGTTGGTCAATTTGGTTTGTACCCCGAACGCCTACTGGATTTTATCTCTATCTGATCAAATTGGGGGATTAGGGGAACTTTAAAAGGAGCACTCATAAGTGATAGATTGAATGAATGTGACCTTAATTGCCTTGTTTTGCCATTTGATTATAACAATAATAAATGTATTAAAAACAAAAATAAGATATATATTATGTGTCAAATATGCATTTAAAACACTTCTAAATTTGACAATATAAAAGAATGTCTGATAAATCAGATAGAAAATAAATTATTGTTTAAAGAAGGCCAATGCATGTTAAAAGCGAAGGCTTCTTTCCCTACCAAATATTGTTATAAATACTATACCGGTGATATTTTGGCACTTTATGGAGGCTAATCATTATCATTCGCGTTGTATTGACATAAGAAAATCATGCTTATTTTGGGAACATGAGGACGAGCGTTATCCTGCTGTAACGTTGAGCGTTTAACTTGCTTTCAATGCAAACTAAAGGCGTTCTATAAGACTAAATTATTAGATGAGCCTACGATACATATATAAGAATCAATCAACAATTAATGTATTTGACCTGTCTTGCACTAATCCTTTCACCTATAACACATGTACAGTACGGTAGTAGGAATTAGTGGACAGTTCGGAGAATTGCCACACGAGATACATATATGGTGCGAGAGCATGTCATATATCTATCATGGGAACTAAGTTACAATTATTGTTTTATTCTATTTGCGTTATAAATTGCAAATGTATTTAACTTATATATGATAATAACGCTTTAAGTTACGAATTTTCGACCACTTGGTCTTTATCAAGATTAAAGTTATTACAACTTAATCTCTTCGAAACAAAGATGGACTGCACTTAAATATCTGTTGAATAATTTAAATCTCGATAAAGACCAAGTGGTCGAAAATTCGTAAATTAAAGAGTTATTATCATGTATAGTGTTTACTGACTTTCTTCCCCTAGGAAGACATATTATACAAAGTATTTAACTTACAAATGTGTAACATTATGTCGGGTATATTCACACACTACATCAAGTGAATTGCAAGAGTATCCTGTATCAACTGGTGGAAAATCCGATCTGTTACAACTACTGGAGAATCCGGTGGAAATTCCCTATTTTGAACATTTAACAAAATGGACAAAAAGAACTTTAGTAATGTCTACTTATAACTTACGAAGTACTTAATACACAACTGGACATATATCCACACCACTGGCTCGTGCGACAAGAAGTTTACAGGACATTCTTACTAATACCCGTCTGAAAACAGCCTGTCTAAGGTTTTATTCACAAATACAACAAGCAGACAATCTATTAGTTTTAACGCGAGGTTTCGAACAAGACGAGGAAACATCGTTCCGTGACGAATTCTAACAATTTAGCAAGGACCGGTCCGCCAGGCTACGATGACAAGAGTCACAGACGATCAACCTTTTCAGACAGGACTTTCGGGACCTTCAATCAAGAGTCGAAATTTGAAACCTCCGATAGAGATCCGGGACATCTATAAATAATCACCTATCCGCGTTTAACGAACAGGATTCTATTTCAAAGTAATAATTCGGGTTTACCTGCAAAACCGATTATATAAAGAGGAACATCTAACCAACTACAGGTATTTTAACACTCTCAACCCTAGTTGTTGCATTACAACAACTATTAAATACACAAATCGCTTGGGTTCAGATTTGAACAATAACATTTTATTTCAATTATCGGTGAAATTAGGATCTGACATGAATTGTCATTTCATATCAAGGTTTAATACACGAGTTTAAGAAACTTGTTATTTAGCGAGCTTTTGGCGAGTTTAATTAAACTGTTTATGAAATGCTAACGAACGTCAGATTATTTTTATCACATGACGAAACACTAAAAGAAAACCGGGTTTTACAAAGCTATTTTAATTTCGTCTCAGTAAACCGTATAACAATGCAGTCAATAATTATGCCGATGTCTTATTCAGCTTAGTGAAGGAGTTTATTTTAAATGATTATAAATAAACACTCATGAGATATTCTATTTACCGCTTGAAGTGACGTAGAGCGTAGTTCGATAAAATGTACTTAAGGTTTACAATATTTCTACATAAAACTTACAGGTTGTGACTGACGTTATGACGTCAAACATATGTGACGTCATTGTCCTAGTATAATGTTATATTACACACGTTATATACAAAGAAATACGTTATGGGTATATTAAATAGAATACAAGCATTGTCAGGTGACAAATATTTATAAAACAAGATTCGTATAATATCCTTTTAAGGGTATTTGATTTAGTATAATGACAATTATATACAGGAATGGCTTCAGTTAAGATTTAAACAATAATATTTTATAACAATTACCGGTAAATTCAGAATGAAATAATTGAAAACGTCACGAGAAAAGAGAGATCGTAATGCTCGGTTAAATTTAAATTCAAGGATTTATATTTATAATTCAAGAATTGTATCAAAGCTTACAATAAGGATAATTGCTGCATTACAATCACAATTGTATACAAACATCGCATCAGCCCTGTGTTCCATAGTCACAAAACTCAAAACTCAAAACTCAAATAGGATTTTCGTTTTGCGTTTTGAGTTTTGTGACTATGGAACACAGGGCATATGTAAGCAAAAACATTTCATTTTAGATAATTAGTGGTGAAATCCGAATTATTTTTCAGTGAAATAGATGCAAAATGTAGCCTGTAGAGTGTTAAAAGGGGAATTGTTGACGACGGACGACGCACAGACGCCGGACATAATTATTATTATTATTATTATTATACCACATTTATATAGCA
>JAUELF010006897.1:0-18153 GCA_031471495.1 Clinocardium nuttallii
AAAACCAACATTATGGCCTCTGCGTAATGAATCGACCCAGATCAGCATAAGCATGCGGCGCAGGCTAACACGGATATACACTTTTCTCCTCCGATGGATTTTCTCTTACATGAATCACTACTCTATACCTCTATCCCTCTGAGACGGAATGTGTAGTCCCGGATCAGTCTGCACGGACTGCGCAGGCTGATCTGGTCGATACATTACGCAGAGGCCATAACATTGGTCTTCTCGCGGGACGGCTTATACCTTTACGTGTACGCATTCACGCTAAAGGCTCAATGGGATAATGCTTTACGAATGATTCTTGAAACATTGCTGACTAAATGCCGAACAGTCTAGCCCCAGATAAGACATATTGGAAGCACTCGCTGATCTTGCTCTACACTGGTAGCAAATGCATTGTGGTTGATTTTCGTAGAGCGCATTTGATTTATATTAGGTATACCTTGGTATTTAATTTACATTAGGTATATCTTGGTATGTACTGTCCAAACGAATACTTCCGGGTTATAAGTGTGACATTGAAACGGAAGGACCGGTGTCAGGAGAAGTTTTCTGAGGTTCTGTCGGTTTACTTATATTAGAAAACGCATTGGAATAACGATAATGCTAATATCGGTGCATCGTCCAAATAAACGTTTCTATTGTGTCTAGTGAATAACGCTTTCTTTGGACCGACTTCGATGGTGGCACCGTTATCAGACTACTACAGTATTCGAACCGGACCCCCTTGACTAATTTTAGGGTATTTGTTAAAAGCGTATATAAAGATACACCTTCAACGCATTGCAATCTGACTGACTGGCAAACAGTACAGAATTAGATCACTCTGTGCTGGTGCTGATGGTGATCTTGGTATTCACTGGCAGTTCTAAGATCGATTTTCGTAGGGCAAGGCGGCTCGTTTGAAAACCCTGGTGGGAAAATAAATAAAGTCTCCAATACTCGCGATGTTTTGATCATGCTCAAAGGTACACTTTGGACTGACCTTGCTTTTATTTCACTTGCATCAGACTGACAGTCGATCTTTATCTCTTATATTCATTTGATAGTCATCATAGGAAAACATACATGTTATTCATTTTAATTTCAACTAGGAGATCATTGTAAAGTTAATATCATTAGATTTACGTATCATTTTCCGGTTCGAGTTATGCTATAAAAGTATCCGAAGAACAAATGTCTGCTTTTAAGGGTATTGCAATGAAAACGACTCGAACTCTATTAAGTGGTCAATATGTTGTGGTTCCCTTTACATTTTAACCGAGTAACAGCTTTTCCTCGAACATTTGAAAAGTATTTCAGTTGTAGAAAGAATGCCCAAGGCTTTGAAAGTTCCTTAACATTGAACAGAATGTACAGACATCTTCAAACTGATCCCTAATTCGGATCATTTTTCTTAAAGCGTGTTAAATAGAAGTGAGCAATTCAGATAAAGATTAGACTGCACGTAAGTGCAGGATGAATTTCATTTACATTGGTCAAAAATATGTTTATAATGTATACATAACTGAGTAATATATATATTTAGTCCTTGCACATCCCATATAATATTCTTCAATAATTTCGTTTAAAAGATCTTTAATTTCTTCTCGATAACGATATCAGTCTAAACATGGATCGACAAAACAGATGAAAAGGTTAAGTCTCTAAAATCTCTATAATTGTTCTGTTCAATTATAATTGAATTTGGACGTTCGCCCTCTTCCTGTTACGCTTTGATTAATTAGCATGTAGAAAGATAATAATCAGAAACAAACAATACGACCTGTATACATACGGACATAGAAAAATAATTAGGCAGAAATACGCGACCAGTGTAGATCCAGATCAGCATGTGTATATAGACATAAGCATCCGTCAAGTCAATGAACAAATACAAAGAGAAAAACGAATTACGATATTTGCCCATTCAAGAGTCATATGTCCGGTCTGTTTGAAAGGTCTTTTATCAGTGAAAATTCACTTAATCCTTGACATGAAGCAGATGAAAGACGTCTTTGGAGCAAACGACGTTTACAGTTTCATTATTGAAAAACAACATTATGGTCTCTGCGAAATGTATCGACCCAGATCAGCCTGCACTATCCGCGCAGACTGATCCGGCCGACACATTTCGTCTCAGGGGTAGAAAGGTATAGAGTAATGATTCCTGAAACAGAAAATCCACAGGAGGTGAAAATTGTCTGTCCGGGTTAGCCTGCTTGGCATGCGGATGCTGATCCGGGTCGATGCTTTACGTAGACTCCTGAATGTTGTTTTTCTCGCGGCACGGCTACGTACGGCTCGTACGTTACAAGTATTTCATTCAATTGTTAGCAATGCAGACGACATTAAAACTATCAAATCAGACAATCGGATATAGGAGAGGTTTCATACTAAATTCGACGAAACTAAATTTCCGTCTGCTTCTCAATAACCCGATATTTTCTTTTCAAATCAAATCGGCCTTTCTTGTTAAATTGTCTGTGCCAACACAATTATGCCTAACGACGTCATTTCCTGGCAAATTTAACTATTTTATATTGTAATGTTCGTCCTTTTTACAGAAGATTTTATTTTCTGCTGTCATTAAAAGATTCCCCTTGTACAAATTGATTTTAACGCCTCGTCAACATGCGACTTTTTATAAGAAAACTGTGGTAACATATTTTATTATCTTGAGTTCATTTATAAACATGTTTTGTATGATGCGATTCATGTATGTTGTATAAGTTAATCTAATACGAGTCGTCTCGCGAGAAATGTGGTGTCTGCGTAAAGTGTCGATCCTGATCAGCCTAAGCATGCCGCGCAGGCTAACCCTGACAGACACTTTTCGCCTCTTGTGTATTTTCTGTTTCAGGAATCATTTCTCTATACCTATATCCCTCGAAGACGGAATGTGTCGGCCCGGATGCCATAATGTTGGTTTTCTCGCGGGACGGCTCATGTATTATATTATATTCATATTCAAAAAATGACATGTTCCATTGTACGCAATGATTTCTCATAAGAGGCAAGGCAAACTCTAATTCCAGACCAGAACATAACATGTTATCCCTTATTTGATTCTAAAAGCATTAGCCATCCACACAACGCCAATGTAATTTCGGCCGTATAAGATTATATAATTTAAAAAAGCTGAATCTTTAAAATATTACTGTGTAACTTTGCATCAGAGGTGTTCATAATTGATTCTAGAAATACCAATCTAGACAATTTGAGTTGATTAACCAACAGTATAGAGCCTGACGTATTACTGGTTATACAGGCTACAGAATAGGCTCAAGCTGTCATAAGGTTAACCACCTATTAGCTGAAAAGTTATTTTTCAATTATCAATATGTTCTTCTTTCCCCCCATAACGTGTACATGAATTATACCATCCAAACGTATCATAGTGTATTCAGACAAGAAAACAAGACCGCCGCGGATTGAACGCCAACGCTCGTCTGGGTTTTTTTCTAAGTCGTAAAGGGTACTGACTAATGATTAAAGCCAAAGTTATGTGCATTGGCATAGACATGTGTATTGTTGCTAGGAACATGTGAATCAAGTGTTAAACGTTGCGACGCTGACGACAACGCGAAGGGTATCACAACAGAACGACGTTTCTTCTTCGAAAAACTGACGAGCTAACAAATGTGATTATATTTCAGGGGCGGTGTTTCAGGTGTCCATACAGAACCGATACAAGTTAAACAAAAAGTTCCGGAAGTTTCTGTCACAGACCAATTCTAGAGGGGACTTAATTGAAGACAAGACATTACTCACACAACACAAGGTAAACTATTCGTGTGTAACGCCTGAGTGCCCTTTCTTTCACGCAGACGTAATCTAACGACCTTGCAGCACACACATTTTGTAAACATTAAGGTAAAAAAGGGAAGTATTGCTGACAAAAAGCATCATTATAAACTTGCACTTCCGACAGCACACGCAGTTTGAAAAGTATTTGGGGGAAAAGGAAGTATTTCTTATAAAGAACACTACTATATACTTACTAATACATACGTATGGTCATGCGCAGTTCAAACCTTCGGTTTCGCGAGATATCAATTGTCAACACCCCTCGGAGTACAATACTAAAACCTGTATCGCTACGGAAGCTCCTTAATTATCTCCTTTTCGCACAACTATCAACTGTATTCTGTAACTATACTGTATTCTCATGCTTTTAAAGTGCGCTGTTTCTGGCGTGTATGTGAAACGGTTTAAACATATTTCCTTCAGTAATAATAATAATAATAACACAGTATAAACAGTGCCGTTTTTTTAAAATAAGAACAGGACAATAATGATAGCTTGTTAAGTTCATCTCCGAAAGAAGGACGTAATCATCAGTTGTTTAACCCTTTCCTCCCATGCAGACGAATCTCCCAGAGACGACGCATAAAGAGCATTTTCTTCCCTTCCATCAATGTATTCCACCCGTTCCAATAACATAATTATATTGTCATTTATATGCACAGTTAGATGTGGATTTTGTTTTATATTTTTATGTATGGTGTTTTAAGCAGCTTTCAACACTTTTCAAGTCATATCAAGGTGTTTCCTGGGTAATGTACGTGTGCTACTTATCAATATATTCTGATACCAGCGTGTCAGTCATAAAACTTACCATACAAACCCTGAGCCATTTGTTAAGGCTTTGGTATAACCACCGATCTTGGATCGAACCCGCAACCTTCCACACTCGAGGTGGACGCTCTACCACTGCTCCACCGATGCGATCTTAAGTAATTGCAATTATCTCATGGTTGTTATTATTTCGGGCACTACTCATTTAGACAACCATCTCAGTACGTGTCTCTTTTTATGCAAACAGCTTCGACCATGCATTTGTGCTAATGACGAAATCGCATTTTCGGAAAGAGAAAATGACTACTTGGGAGTATGCATTAAAACAGGAAGCTATCACTTTTGAAAGGAATGCCAAGTACATCTAATGGTTCTTAATAATACCTAACATTTTCTGTTTTGTGCCAAATCTATCATCATTGGTCATACTCCATTCAAGAAGTAATTGTGTCGCAGGAAAACGATACATTGGGAAAATACTATGTTGCAATATTGTGTTGGTATTGTTCTACCAATTGATACAGAGCCAAATATAATTTGACTTTAGTATATACCTTGTATAAGTTTTAAGACAGATTAATATAATTTGTCTTTATTATATACCTTGTATAACTTTTAAGACAGATTAATATAATTTGTCTTTATTATATATCTTGTATAACTTTTAAGACAGAATTAAGAAACAATATACGAATTCTATAACACAGTTACATATAAAATATACATTATGATTGGCGTGTGAACCACGACCTACTTCCTCATTTGGAATGACGTGAATACATATTTCAGTGACGTACCATTACCATATTTGGGAATGTTAATACATCGTTATTGAACTGCGCATGACAATCTGCATGATTGTGTACCGGATACTGTGCAGGTTTATAATTAAACTGGATTCCTCTATAACAAAATAAGAAATTAGCAGCGTGTGACAAATTGGAGTGTTGTTGCATTGACCTGCTTTCATTTAAAATTCTAGTGATCCTGTGTCAATCCCGAGTCTTCACTGTCCGACATGTATGATATGTATATCTATTTGCATCGTTTGACAATCAATTATATGTGTAGACCAACTATGAGTTCGACAATATAACTGTAATAAGCAATGTGCATTTATAGGGATCTTCACTGGTCGTAAATTTCCATTTGTAAGTTTGTGTAGAACAATCATGCGTCTTTCTGGTTTCTTGTGTTATGATATCAATGAATTATGCTTATCTGTGAAATGGGCTTGTGTATAACAACGAAGTCGTTGACATAACAAAACATAACACAATTCAAGCTTTTGTTCACATGGTCAGACTTTTGCGGTCACAAGCGTTGCACACCAAGATCAGTAACGGGGCAAACGTAGCATGGTATTAATGTTACCGCCCAGGCGTCTAAAGCTAATCTCAATAAGAGACCGGTTTCGCTTTGTATGAGAAAATATCAAACTGTAACCAAACGCCCATCGTCTTTTAGAAAGAGGCAAGGCATTTTAGCATTTTCAATGTTCACGTAAAGCGTTGTTGATAGAAATAATCAGAACAATATCAAACTGTAACCAAACGCCCATCGTCTTTTAGAAAGAGGCAAGGCATTTTAGCCTTTTCAATGTTCACGTAAAGCGTTGTTGATAGAAATAATCAGAAAAGTAGTCATCACGGGAAAGACAAGGAGGCCAACAAAAAAAAGCAATAAGAAGCTATATCAACGTAATATAGGATGACAACAAACGGGAAAACAAGCAATGATTTACAAAAAATAAATATTTTTTTTATCAGGAATAATGTCCTATGAGCCCGTTGCACGAAAAAGTACTAGTAAGCCTTTTGTGGACAACGTATACAGCCAAACAATCCGATCAAGTTATACACTGTTTATATATTATTACGTTAAGCTAGCAAAAAGTTTTTGTCAACTCGTGTATATTCTGATAAGACTGAGCAGATGGCGGCAAGATCTGAACCTTCATCTATCACAAATACCAACTTGTACCTTTCTGCATGGAAGGGCTGATAAAGCATAACATAGGCAAAGACAGATAAGTTTGCATGAAACTTTCCAGATGTTTTGTGAACATTTCACATCATATGAAAACTGACCTTCGTTTTGAAATGGATGTCACCTATGATCACAATGCAAAGCTGTATAGTCGATCTTTATATCTTAGCTGTTCGTCATGGTTTTTCGGGATGGCTGTATCATCAGACGGCAAACTAGGAGAAACCTGATCATACTGCGCGTGGAGGAGCTGACGGCATGTCCCGAAAGCCAGTTTTTGTCTGACATGCCTCGTATTGTGATGATAACGGAGTCACGGTACTTGCGCACGATTTTATATATCAGAATTTAATATACATTGTGCGTTTCACGATAACGCCATCATGGTTTGTGATAAAGAAAGCTATTGTACGTACAATGAATGATCAATTAATGAAACTTGGACAAACAGATAACAGCATAATGTCAGTGCAAATTTAGTACGTGCTGGAAGACAGTATCTCCTTATTATATTAGGAATTTATCTACAAACAAATAGACTCAGCATTGTGCTGTCGATTATAAAAATAGGGATCAATTTACAGGAAACACTCCAGATGAATATTTGATATAATTAATCATCGTGCTGACAGAAGATGTAGATATATATCTCTGTCATGACGTTTGTAGAATGACCGATGTTCAAGAAAAAAAAAATTGTTTGGCCAAAATATACAAGTATGGACAAATATCTGCTTGTGCATTCACCGTAAAGGCTCAAAGTGAATAATATTTTTTAAGAAGTTCCTTGAAGTTTATCTATAATTTATTGGCAAATTGTTCAGCTTTTGGATTAAGTTTTGCGAATGTGAAGGTTCTACAATGAACGCAAATGCCCTAGTGGTGATTTTTGTAGAGCTCCGAGAAATATAGAATGTTTCATGTACATGTAGTACCGACCTTGTTGCATATATATTAACAAGATGCACGGTAATAAACAAGGCGCAGTTCATGGTCCTTTAGTGTCCCTCATGACGCCGTATAGACGAGAACATTTAATTGTTAAAATGTAATAACTGGTAATGTTAAGCTTGTCTTTTAGTTCTGGTGTCAGGAGATACATACCGCCATCTCCTTAACTATTTAACCATTTGTTTGATGTACTGAATGTATCCTACACAATCTTAAATACCAAATAAATACTCAGGGTATAACGGAAATAATACAAATTGGCAAATATCGCGTGACCCACATACTGTGTTATACAAGCGTATCTGTCTATATTAAGAGGCTCCGAGAGAAACCGATAGATTTTTAGCTGATTGACCTACTTAATGTTTCCAAGATAGATACATCATAGTCCCCTATCACAATATGATCAATTATCTTTAACCAATTGCCCACATTTAACAAATTCGCAGTAGACGACTTTGTACATCATGTAAGCTATAATAAGGTAAATCTCTCAGAATAATTTCCTGTAATTGCTTACATCGCTAAAATATGGATAATCTCTCACGAATTTTCCTGTAAATGCGAACATGTACGCTCAAACCTATTGTCGTTCTACTTGAACCAAAGTTAACTTTAAAGTTAATACCACTTAAAAATCTCGAACTATCATGCGATATGCCCAGAAAATCCAATGTTTCTTATCACGTATATGTACGTGTAAGCTTACGTAAGATGTTTATGTCTATATTGATATTCACATATATGTTTTCCATTTCAATTTATATTCATCCTATCCTCATTTTTATATTGGTAGAATATAGTTGTCGAATTAACATTGTGCACAGAGTTGCCTTGACTCGATCTTTGAATTATATATTATATTATTTATATGTATGTAACTGGAAACTTTGTACAGTTTACGTTACGGAATAAAGGAATCTTGAATCATGAATCTTTAAAATTGGTAGTAATGGCTTCCGTCTTTGGCGTTCAGGGTTGTGGGGATATCATTACGTCTGATGCGTCGGTGTCGGGAATAAATGATACCGATAAAACTTATAAATATCCTCGTAAAGGTCGTTATATAACTAAAATACTGTCGAAAGTGGCGTAAAAACCGTTTCAGCACAACAACGAAAACGAAAAATCGGCTGAAATCCTCGGAAGTACATTTCGGCAAATGAATAGAAATTAACAGTATAGTTTTTAAACTTCCGTAAGTTACATTTGAGCCATTCCAAGAGAAAACCAACCTTGTGGACTTTGCGTAAAATATCGATCCGGATCAGCCTAAGCTTGTCGTGAAGGCTAATCTCGGCAGACCTTTTTCGCCTCCTGTGAATTTTTTGTTTCGGGAATCCTTACTCTATACTTCTATCTCTCTGAGACGAAACGTGTCGACCCAGATTAGCCTGCGCGGGCTGCACAAGCTGATATGAGTCGATAAATTAAGCAGAGTCAATTATGTTGGATTTCTGGCAAAACGGCTCATTTCTTGTCATATAGACAAATTATTTATGCATTATCAGAACTTTTTTTTTAAATACATCTACACATTGTTACATCCATTGATATTTGGAGGGAAAAAACAACCTTTCAAAATAAAAGATATTGTCAGTAACAATTTATGATAAGATCATTTCAAATTTGCCTTTAACAACGTACACACGTATACATCTTGCAAAGAAACAGAACACCTCGTAGGAATACATTTATTTTCTATTCACGAAAAAAACATGACATAGTTGTTCCTAGAAGTTTAGTTATGCATTTCTCAGTAGCCCCATTTCCCCCCTTATAATTGAGTTGTTAATGTTTTTTTCATGGTACAAAATATGGATTTGTACCGATGGCAAGCAAGATTATTGCATCTCTCTTATGATGGAGATATCACAGTTTGTAGATCAGACTTAACCTCTGCTGTTTTTTTTTTAAAGTAACCAGTAATTGAGAGAAATTGCTTATCAGAATCGATTTCGCTTTTCTAGCTTTGACATTTTGATACTTATCTTACACCAGGTAACCATTTCTATGATAAAGTATGGCTATGTAGAATATATAGTATTTGTATGTGTTGCATGCGTGTCGTCGTGAAGGGTTGATATGTGGACACAAGCCAATTCTAAGCACATGAGTTATGTTTTATCGAATGATAACACTCGACGAGTCTCTAATATTCGAACGGTTTCTCTTTCTCACAAACATCCATCTTGTATCCCTCTCCAATTTATTTCCATACAAATGTATTTATGTATAAATATACGTAAAACTGTACGTAAACATGTTTGGTATTTTATAATTGAGCCGTCTCGCGAGTAAACCAACATTGTGGACATTGCGTAAAGTATCGACACGGATCAGCCTAAGCATGCCGTGCAGGCTAACCCGGACAGACACTTTTCGCATCATGTTGATTTTCTGTTTCAGGAATCATTACTTTATATATTTATCCCCCTGAGACGGAATGTTTCGACCCGGATCAGTCTGCGCGGACAGCGCATGCTGATCTGGGTCGATACATTTACGCAAATGCCATAATGTTGGTTTTCTCGCGGGACGGCTCGTATATATATACGTATTTAGTTATCATATCATCCTGTGAAAATGCCGAATTTCAGTAATAGGTAGCGACGCGGGCTTTAAATCGAATTTGAACCTACGCTCGGCCAACATACTACCGACATTTGACAAAGGTCAATAAGACAAGCGTTCTTCGTCTTCCACCAATGGGCTAACAGTCTATGTGTAAAAGCAGCTACTTGCTTCGAAGGACTACCCATGCGAGGATTAACTTGCGTGAAAATGCAATGAAACACATGGGAATGTAAACTGGCTGCTGTTATATATATATATATATGAACCGTCTCGCGAGAAAACCAACATTATGGACTCTACGAAAAGTGTTGACCCTGATCCGACTAAGCATGCCGCGCAGGCTAACTCGGACAGACACGTTTCGCCTGCTGTGGAATTTCTGTTTCAGGAATCATTACGTTATACTTACATCTCCTTGAGACGGAATGTGTCGTCCCGTATCAGTTTGCGCGGACTGTGCAGGCTGATCTGGATCGATACATTACGCTGATGCCATTATGTTGGTTTTACTCGTGGGACGGCTCATATTAATGTTGAAAATGGCAATTTTCTGCAAATATCGGTTTATTCAAATGGATTTGAACATATGCCATTGAAGATTCCAGTATCACATATCAAGGTCTAAATTCAATTGTTAATTGATTAGGAATCACTTTTCTTCAAACACTGTCTGATGCAGTGTTTATCAAAAGAGCGTAATGTAACTTTCACACGCACATTTGACAAGAAAGTGTAGTTTTATTTCGATTACATTACAATTGAAGTTGCATGTTGAGTCGCCGTTAGGTGTGAAGTATGAAAACTGATATGTTCAGAGCGTAGCGTCAACTAGACTAATGGAATGGGTCATTTTGTTATCTTAAAGAGTAATAAACGTACAAAGCAATGGTTTGTGTTACTTTGACACAATCACTGCGATCAATTAAAACGTATGCTATGTAACAATTGCACATCATCTACCAATCAATTACATCTTCTTAACTTGCAGTAATTTGTTGAATTAACTAACGATACAACTAATTGAACGCAGGGTTGGATTTAATAGTATAACAAAAGTCAATTCATAATCATGTAGAATCACTTAGCAATATATGTATCTTCATGCACTGGGTTTTGCAAGTTGGGGTCTTGATGCATCTGCTGGCGAGTAGTATAGACCGACAAAAATATAATTGCAGTCCAAAGGATAGATGATTCTGTTACGGGTATACATATAAGTCCCATTTCGTCAGAAGTAATCGCCTAAAATTCTTTGCGTAAACATTGATGACTTAAAGAACGTTGGCACAGGTTAATTCGAATTTCGATCAATGCTATGACGAGGCATTGTTAATGGCATAAAACTAAGATAGTGAATATAAACAATGTCAAGACATTTTATTTTATTCTATAATATAAATGTAATTAGAGCGTTTTTTCATCACAGTTTATCACTTAAAAACTTATTTTTATACACTGATATTCAAACTCTCTTTGAGCCATGCATGTGCCAGGGAACCCAATCTTAGCGTATATATGAAAAGTATGAGATCAATATAGCCTTGCACATCCAATGTACTCTCTTTCTTATATGTTTCTTGTTTCATCTCTTTGAGCCGGATATACACTGGTCGTAAATGTTCTGTCATTGGCTATCCTTAAGCATGTCTCATGTTCAGGACCTTGCAGATATGATCATGTTGTCAAGCAATACAAGTTGTGTAAAGGCAACTTTTGAAAGTATAACTGATCCGTGCATTACACACATCAAACCTTTTTCATTTACGACCGTAGTCTAAATGATATGCTTATTTTTAGCGCGACTGTTTTCGAAGAAAGAAAGTCGGGCTTGTCTGATACCCTTGCCGTAGTCTTTGTCGTCGTCTGTGTCACTAAACGTTAACCTTACCTCATAACTCAAACGTTCAACGTTTTCAATGAAACTTAGTATACATGTTCCTGGTAACAATGCGGATGTCTATACCGAGTCACATACCTCTAATGTTCATTTTTTCGACTAAGAAAAAGCCAAATTAGCGTTGGCGTTCGCTCCGCACAGCTCCTGTTTAGGAAAGGTGTCTTTATTTACGTATACCAAAGTAAGGTTGGTTGATGCTCATTTACTCTCATGCTCAATTACATTCCGACGTTGCATACTAGCTGGACAAATGATGCGAATGTTGATCGTTTCCTGTAACGTTTGAATTGACTCAATCAATCACTTTCTGACAACTAATATACATCTTTATTGAATTCAGTGGTTGCTTGGAAAATAGGCCGAATAGAACATGTGTAGTTCACTAACGCAACAGGCACACACACATACGGACAAACACCCATGCACGTACAGGTAATTCGGCGTTTTTAGTAATGGTCCCCCGACATTTTGAAGGAACGTAAACTACTTAAAAAATGACTTTTCTGAACTCATATTTTGACATTCACTGAGCTTTTCAGAATTATTAATGGAATAACGCTTTATCATTCTATTTCAAATAAGAATAATTTGTTAAAACACATTCTGACATGACGCATTCAAAGGCTTTAGGTACGATACATCTAGCCTTTCTAAATTTGAAGTACCGATCTAAGTTGACCCATGGTCATCATTCTGCTTGGTTTTAATGAATCCCTCGACATGTGGTATTTATCAATAATTATGGAATGATTCAAGAGTGTCCATAAAATCGTCAATACACTCATCGTCATTAGTCGATGAGTACTATCACGGACCGAGAATATCATTATCTTTAGATACGGTCAATAGCACATGGTTATCGGAATTCCGTATTGACCTGTTTAACCTGAAAAACATTGACCTTTCCAGAAATGAAATATGTATTAATAATAAAATACATGTAATTTGTAGTTTCATGAAACAAATATTAAAAGATGAATGAAGTACATGTTCACGTAGGTCATAAACTATTTATCAAAACACAAAGGTTCATGACAGTTCAAAGAGTCGAGTTATAACATTTGAAAAGGAATGAGAAGTTCGTATAATCATTCGATGACTATCTTCACGCTATAGACATATATCGGAATAGTGTATAGACTTCTTCTACAATAACAATAACAATTTTAGAACGATAAGAACTTGACTATTCTTTTTTCATAGATTTTTTTTTAAAATGTATGATGCTGCATAAATGACACGACCCACAGTATCAGACCGTGTGCATGTTGCGACCATCGATGACCAAGGTCAACCTGTGTATCCACGCAGTCTGACCTGGATCTGCCTTGAACGTTATTTGGTCTATATCCAAGCATGCTGAAAGCCTCTGGAGAATGAACATGTCCATGTTGAGCTTGAACAGACTATACAATTATAAAATTGGACATTGAATACATTAAATTGTTTGACACGCTACTAATGGGATTTCTTGATTTGGAGAACCAAATATAAACTATAACATACTTAAACTGTATATTGACAAATGCTAATGGTATGCCTTTGTACAACATGGAGTATGATATGTCTACCTATCTTTAACATGAACTGTATCTCCAAAAGCCACGCTACAACTTATGACAATCTTTGAGAATGTTATCAATCATATTGCATTGTTCACCGATTTGATAGCTTGTTTTGCCAGTGTAACCCAATTTAATGATACAGACCGTGTGTACGAATTGAACATATCGATCTGATTCTCAAATTTCTCAATATAAGTTTCTACTCTTGTTTATGTTCTTTTATTAAACATTTGCAATGTTGTGTTCTAGAATCAGATGAATTCAGAAATAGCAAATCAGTAACTTGTTTAGATTTACCTACACATTGTTACCTGATAGGATATGCTTGTAACAAACTAACTGGACGACTTGTTAGGGTACCCAATCAAAGTCCAGTAGCTCAGTGCTATCGGTGGATACTTACTTGAAGTATTGTTACACTAACACACATAAATATCGTAGAGAACAATGTTACACGAGCGAGTACTGTGTTAGGTTAATCCGAATATAACCCGGGTAATATTTTAGATTTTACTTTGTTTTCTATTTCAGTTGGCAGCCGAAGCGGAAGACACTGACAATGCACAAGAACAGAAAAGACAGATGGGGAAGCGTGTCCGATATGGTGAAATTATACAACTTAAACATGTATTCACCAACAAGTTCGTCCACATGTGTACATCCCAGACTTCACAAATTGACAAGAATAACATGATGGTAAGTGATCAAAGATATATATGATCCTTTTTCCTGACTTAAGCAAGGTAGAACATAATGAATTATGTTGACAAATATTAAAATTCTACTTTTAATGTGATACATAAGCATTTGCATTAATATATTTATATATAATATAAAGTTTATTCTAATCCTGTACCACATCTGGAATTCTGCCAAATTATCTTGTGTCAATAGATCGTGTAAGGGTTGAAGGTGAGGATGAATTTATCAATAAGAAAATATCCTCATATCCTGCAACATCCTTACACTTGAAGCGAATAAACTCGGCTTGAACTCTCATTTCGTGCATTATTCTATTCTGTGGATGTTTTCAAGTCATTCGATCATATAATATTTAATGTCTTTAATGTAAATGTGGTAATGTAAACGAGATATATTGTCACATTTCTTCTTTTCTTTTTGATATATCATATTGTTCGTCTTTGTATGATCTTCGTATATTGGAGGAAATAAATAAAGATGTTTTACCTAGTATCATACTCTATCACTTGTGAAACCTTGATTTACAGATTTAAATTCATTTAGAAATTACACACTTTTATCCGCAAACATGCAACATGCATATGGTAAAAGCCAAATTACACGGCTTACTAGTTTCTTATAATTTCAATGTCAAATAAATTGCATGTATTGTATTTGGAAGTTTCAAACCACATCGAAATATATTTTAGCATAAACAGAAAACATATCAAGGTTCTAAGATATGTAAGTTACTAATGCTGCTAATGTTTCACAGTGTTCTTAATTTTACTTATGATTTATGACGAATCCATTGAAAATGGTAGAAATAGCTTCCCCCTGTGATGGCATAATACTGCCGTAAGATAACCAGTTACTGTTGTGTACAATATTAACAGGTTATCAGGGTTTGCGAATTTCTCAAAAAGAAAGTAACATAATAACTGTTTAACAAGATAATAGTTACCACTTATTTGATGTTTTCGAAACGTAAGACTAAAAACAGGAATGTAAGTGCCAAGAACTGCCACCCGTTACCTTTTCATTATGTAAACATTAACAGGTTATTTAGTTATGGTTTGCGAATTTCACTTAATACGTATCATAATATCTCGTTAACTAGATAAGATTGAATATTATTTAAAAACATGAAAGAAATAGCTTTTGCTGTTGTAATTAAACGAACCGTTGGTGTCCTTCGTCCATTCGTCCGGACGTCCGCTGTCATCGCTTTCTTTAAAATGACATTTTCCCCTAAACGGCTAAATGGATTTTGACTAAACTTGGTTAGACTGACCCTTGGATTGTCCTCTTTTAAAGTTGACAAGGAAGTTTACTCCATGCAGAACTATGGATTTCTTGGCTAGCGTAAGGAAAAACTATAACATATTTTAAAATATATGCCACTTTGTTCAACATTTACATTGTCCAGTGGTCTTTTTTTTTTAAATAATACCCCTGTGGTGAAAATTGGCCCCCGGGGTCACCTGTTTTACACATGTATGTATAGGGCAACTTCAGAATCTTCTTGTCTGGAACCACAAGGGGAATAGCTTAGACATTTGGTATGTAGCATTGTTTAGTGGTCCTAAACCAAGCCTGTTTAAATTATTGACCGGTCAAAATTAGTTCCGCCCCTTCGGTTACCTGTTTTCAAAATGAGTAGGTGTGGTAGGCATTACAAATCAAATTGCATAACGATCCAGAGTCATCATTGCCCTCTTGTTTGTATTTGGCCATAAGGGCAATGATCTATGTGGAAGTCTACAACAATAAAATAATGACGAAGAATTACAACAATATTTACAGTAGCGTGTCTTTAGTTTAAGGAAATGCTTAATTAATTGATTGAGATATATTTTTCTCTCTAGTAAATCGACAATAAATCCAGTATCATTTGACAAATACACGAAAGCAATAGACTAGGCGTACGGAAACAGATTGCTTTCTTGTTAGACGTGATTAGCTGTATTTAATAGTCTGGTTGATGTCAAGAAAAAATGGCAAACAGAAAATGATACTGAAATTTATCAGCCAGCGTTAAGCCAATGCGCAATGTCATAAAGATGACAATGTATCTGACATTGATAGAGAAAGGACAAGGTTTACGTTTCATGTGCAACGCACACGTGAAAATAATAAATTGACGCAAAATTGGCATGCACTAACTGATATACAAAACACATTTCTGTGTGTGCGTCTGTCTAGGTGTATTTTCTGATGGCAGCGGTCAATGTAATATAAGTTGTTGTTTTAATCTTACACGTGATTAATCAGACCTCAACGATTAGATGTCAGGATAGACAGGAAAGGACGTAGATAACACGAAAAGGATGCCGAGAAATGTTTGTGTTGTCTGAGGTATGCAAAATGTCATTATATTAGTAAATGGGGTGTTACGAGCGTTAGTAAACCTATTTACGGATACAAATCTTTTGTGACATTCTCAATTTTACTGAATTACGGTTAATCTATTTTACGCCATCTAGCTAATTGATGTGTCCTAGATATTTAATTCGTAACCAGTTAACCATACTCAATTAATACACATGTAAAACACAAGGAGAAGAGCTTCCTAAATAAGCTTAATGCTTTCTGCTCAATCCTATTTATATTTATATTTGATTTGAAAGTGTTAAGAGATGTACATGTATATTGAATATAAATAAAATATTGTTTAAACCAATCGGTTTGTAATGTAATGTTGGTAAGGTTCGAAGTCGAGTTTATAACTCTAGGAATGAGCATCCTAGTTTATTGAAACCAATACGAACAGCTGAAAGCATGACATTGAAATATTCCAGATCTGGAATACTTTATACTCAAAATTATGTCTGCCTCTTCGTAACATGTCATTATTCTGCCCGCTAAATTCAGTGTTATTGGATTTCAGTCATCTGTCGTTTAATAATAAAACCTTTGAAGTCCAATAAAGCCCTCTTTAGTCATTTAAAAGATTTAGATGGAAATTAAGGCTCAGCGTCTATAAACCGCCCTTAGATATTCACAATCACATACTTGTTAAAGGTAAGCAACCTAACGTCTGGTTCGTCTCTAAACGTTGTCACGAGCTACATAAAACATGTAAGTTGAACTTTTACTACCAAAAAACTCGTTCTGGAAAAACCGTGAAATTGAACCGACGCGCATGTGCTTCAGTCACTACTTGTTTAAAAATTGAGGCACCTCTTTTTGCTCGACGCGGTTTGAATTTTGCCTAATCACCCTAGCATCGAATTCATGTGTCATTACTCTCTATGCAACTGCACTTTGCCATGTAATTTAATATGAGCTATGTCATGTGCAAACCGTCCTTCGGATTTTCCAACCAGCGTAAACCCAGATCAGGAAGCGTCTTCAGTTTTCTCTCCTCCCCCATCTAGTAAAACATGCGTCCTATTAAGTACAGACTGTTGAGAATGTTGACTTTAAACTGACCGTACACGGTTGCTATTTATAACAGTTATTAATTTAAGATCCCTCCGAAGGTCGGTTCTAGTATGACTTGGTCTATATTTCGACAGACATTTTCAGCAGATCCCCATTGGTTTAAGTTCCAAGCGCAAATAACGATGCCTCCTGCAAATACATTAGATCAAGATCCGATTACATGCACATGAAATCAAATTGCAATCGTATATTATTTATTTGCAATTCGGTCGTTTTGTATCATTTGAATAGCTCCATTAATACGTGCATGTTTAACGTATATTGATTATAGAGTGCATATTGCATAACAACGTATTTATATATATATATATATATATATGCGCCGTTCCAAGAGAAATGCAACATTATGAACTCTGCGTAATGTATCGACCCAAATTAGCCTGCGCAGATCTCGCGCAGGCTTATCCTGGCCGACTTATTCCGTTTCAGGGGCATACAGGTATAAATAGAGTCATGATTCCTGAAACAAAAGATCCACAG